>JAQQAE010000148.1:0-41088 GCA_029823295.1 Pseudamia nigra | reverse complement strand
TTGATTGTAACGGTTACCCCCCCCCCAGCTAACACAACGCCCCTCCCCCTACACCCCACACTGTGTTCACAGAGGAGGAAATAACTGTCGACCAAAAACCATTATTGGTACTAGGCTGTAAACGTGTCCGCTCTAAGCTGGACATTTTAACATGGGTCTCTATGGAATTTGACTCTCTTTTGGAGCCAGCCCCTAGTGGATACTGATGGTACTGCAGTCCATGACACTTAGGCATTTAACATAACTACGTAGGTTGCTGCTTTGTGAAACCCCAGAAAAAAGCACCGGCAAATAATTTAAGGACGAATTTCAAAATTACTTGATCCACAACTATTTTCTTTGCTCTTTTAGTGATGAGAACACAAGAGCTGACTTGAAGAAACTTCCAACTCTACCCACCAAAGTACTTAAGGAACACCCTTCTCTTGCCTACTGGTAGGTTAATTTTAAAATGTACCTACAATTATGTTTCGTAAGCTTCAGTTGATCCAAAAAGTCTAGTTTTGTTTTTTACATGGAGCTGCATTGCATCCACACAAAACAGTGTCATTATCTGATCTGGTGTTACAGTGAGGATCGTGTAATTGAATATTACAAACAACTGAAGGGAGTCTCCCGGGGACAGGCCATTGTGCAGTAAGTACCGAGAAGAGCCTATAATAAAAAATTGTTTAACACCAGAAATTAAACAGGGAATGTTATTAAGCTTTAAGTTCATTAATCTTCCTCTCACCTCCATTAGCCTCCTTCCTCACTGCTCCCTTTCTCTCTGGAACTCCTTTTCTCATCATCTGATAGAAATCAATATCTCTCCCTTAGCTGCTGCCCAGTGAATCACTGTGCTTCATAGATCAAATTCCCAGTCTTATCTTTTCACGTTCTCTAGGTAAACCACATGTTGAAGTTAAGAAGTGGCTGGCGGCTTTAATGAAATAATCTTTTGTTCTAGGTATTTGACATTAGTGGAATCGTTGCCCACGTACGGTGTTCATTATTATGAAGTTAAGGTAAGTCTGGAATGAGTAATATGAAATGACAGCTGCTGAAAATTAAACTAAGCCAGTTATAATGTTCCACTATGTGCTCTTATATAACAGGATAAACAAGGGATCCCATGGTGGCTGGGAATCAGCTATAAGGGCATTGGACAGTATGATCAGCAGGACAAATTGAAACCTCGGAAGGTAAACATACCAGTCATCCTGCAGTTCACACTGCTGCTGTTTCTGTTTCAATCATCTGTGTGTGGATGTGATAGCACAGGACATGTGTAAGGAGCACTGTGCCTGGTGTGATGATTCACCAGCTCTAATTCATGCATCATCTGTTTCACTCAAACAAAGGCTGGGCTTTAGCTGCAGCAGTCGAGGCCAGACTTGAAAAATTGGACGAAATATCAGTCTAAAGAGCTCTGGAGACATTTCAGCAAAATGATTCTTAGAAATTGGAGCAGCTTGTCTTACTGAGACAAATGGATTTTGTTGTGCATGAAAATCAGTCACTGGGAATCACTCATACAATATGAACCTGCTTTTCTTGTTCCATTACAGTTGTTTAAACCTGCGATAAGTGAAACACCCTTGTGAGTGATGTTCCAGCTATGTTGTTCAGGCTGCGATTTCAGTATGTGCCAAAACTGCTGCGCAGCATGATTTAAAATCAGAACTGGAAAGAACAAAACAGGACAGACACATAAAAACAATTTATAGCCATTGTCTTCCTGTTGTTCAAGTCCAGTTACTGCTTGACAGGGTGCAACTGTCTGTGTCAGCTGTGCACAGCGGTGTGTTTTGCAGAGGAAAAGAAGGAGAGAGCTGCTGATGTCAAAGGAAAAGGGGCTGGATTTGGGCGGTATCATGCATGTTCAGAGAATACCTGAGGAGACAAGTCAGGAGTCAACAGGAGGCAGAACAAAGTATGTGTTTGTGTTGATAGCAAAGCCAGGGGGGATTTCAGAACTTAAAAGCAGCACTTTTGAAGATCTATCGTACTTTACTGGTAAGACTGAAAACTTCTCCTGCTATTTCAGAAGTTATTTTTCAGTAGACTGAGCTTTGGTAAATCATGGTTTTATTTGTAAGAATGTTAAACTAATTGGCGGCTCAGATACTGTGTGTATCTCGTAGAGGAATGCTGGGTGGACGTTTGTGGCTATACTTTCTATTAACTATTAAAAATAGTCACAGTATATCCTAAAGCAGTCATATTTAATATAATTTACTGTATGTTGTCCGTTTTAGGTTTAAGGGTTGCCTTGTGTTTTGTCCACATTTTGTCCAGACACTTCATGAGTCACTGACTTAGGTGAATTGCTCATATTGTGCTGTTGTCAGTGAGCACCTGGGTGAAATGGAGATGAATGTGATGTGAGCCATACAACGCGTTGTATATTGCTATGAGTCTTGAGTGTTATGTCCCCGTGTGCCATTCTTCTCTGTCTAACACCTGCATTATTGCAGACTTGGCATGCCACACATCCCAGTCTGTAATGACAGTTCACATTACAGTCTGGCTTTTTTAATGACTGTGGTTGAAGCAGCCTAGTCAAAACACCTGCAGCACTAATGTTGTAGTAATAATTTACGTGATGTCAGTCATTATGGTCATGGTATTGATGATTAGATCAGGACACTTTCCCTTAGTATGGGCTTCACCAGTCACATACTGTTTTTTCTCATTTAACTTGCAGCTCTATCAGTGGAAACAGCTGGAAAACTTGTATTTCCGTGAGAAGAAATTTGCTGTCGAAGTTAATGACCCACACAGGTGAGCAGCAAGACATTATTTTTAGAGGAGCATATCATCTGTCTTTTCAGCATAACTCAACCTCTTATTTCTTGTTCTTGCAACAGGAGAGCTGTAACGAAGCGTACCTTTGGACAGACGGGCCTGCTAATCCACACGTGGTATGCCAGCCACTCTCTGATTAAAACCATTTGGGTAATGGCAATCAGCCAGCACCAGTTCTACTTGGACAGAAAGCAAAGCAAAGTAAGTGTTTCAGCTCTGTTTTCTGTTGCCGACACGTGAGATGTTTATCACCTAATCTTTTTTAAATTATCTCTAATTTAGGCTAAATTGGGAACAGCAAGAAGTTTGGAAGAAATCGCGATGGATCTCACTGAGCACGGAGGAGCAAAAATAAACAGACTGGGAGAGGCAGGTTTGAAAAATAACCTGATAACTGCCAGCAATGGGAGTTTAGTATCTACTGGTGAGTTCTGTTATTTTAATTCATGCAGTGAGTCCTCTGCAAGGTCATGCTTTTCTAGCAAGGATATAAAATGTAAACACCATCCTGTTTGGGAATTGAAATGTAAACATGACAAGTCCATGGAAATATCACATATGCATATCATGTTATAGAAGTTATTTTTGGGTATATTTGGGGATGTGCTGGCTGAAATAGTATAAATATTGTTTTGCAGGTTCTGCAGATTCTGAAATGAGTGAAGAACAGAAAAAAGAGAAACTGTCTGAGCTGAGAAAAAAAGAACAGGAGATTCAGGATATTCTGTCCAAGAAAACAAAAGAACTGAAAAAGATTTGCCTGAGGGAGGCGGTGAGAAAATCATTTTGTTCTGCTCCACTTGTTAACCAGCACTTGATTTTAAAGGCACATATACTGTGAATCCACTTAACTCCCATTGTGAAACACTGTTGCTATGTGCAAACTGATTGTTTCTGCTGTAAGCTTCATCTTGTCAAGGGGACTTTTTGTGTTGTTTTTTTCAGGAGCTTACAGGCAAGCTGCCAAAAGAGTATCCTCTGTCTTCAGGGGAAAGACCCCCACAGGTCAGACGACGAGTTGGCACTGCTTTCAAGTTAGATGACCTTTTCCCCTACAATGAGGTCTGTATTAAGTTGTTGCTCTTTAATCCAATGCAGCCTCGTTTTCTTATCTGTCTGTACATGTATGTTTTAGTTTCTTTCCAAGAGTCAGCAACAAGCCAAAAACAACAGCCTGTTTGGAAAGACATAACAACTGAAGTAAAGACCTTACAACCAGTAATGGAATGTAACTAAGTACATTTACTCAAGTACTGTACAATAATGCAAAGTTTAGTCTTATGCTGATTTGAACTTTTACATTACTAATATGCTGCTGTTTACTCCATTACAGCTGTAGTTACTGTTTACTTTTCCATTTTCATCCCTTTCCTATCTAGTGAAAACCACATGTATTCAAACTTGTTGACCATGAAGAGTTTTGATAAACTGGAGGATATAGTGTTCCTTCATGAGCTGAACAAATTGTCCTTCCTCATTAGATAAATAAACTTTTTAAATTATCTTGAATTGGCTGGAAAATGTATTGACACAAAACCAAAAACACATCTGTTTTTCCAAGCTCCTGAAACGTGACCTTTTCTCAAGGATGGCCATACTACAAACACTGCTGTAATGCAACACGCACATTAATGTAGCGGTAATATTTATTCAAAAACATCATAGATAGACTAAGACCAATTTACTGAACAATATTTTTTACAGATACAGATATTAGTGCATTCAGCTGATAAAGTGCTTCAGTATTAATTTGATTTTGAATGCAGGATTTTACTTACAGTGGAGCATGTTCATGATGTGGAATTAGTCCTTGTACTTTGGTAAAACATTTGAACACGTCCTCCATCATTGCTTACATGTCTGTACAGTAGTAGGAGATATTTGTAACTAAAATGTATTGCTGACGGTATTCTTACCTTTGGGAATGTGTTGCTTATTTGTGCAGGATCCCTTCTTAAGGAACCTAGAAAGCAGGTTCGCCCTGCAGCAAAAGATTGTGGAGGCAGCTAAGAAGCTCGCAAATGAGCCTGAACTGTGTAAAACAGTGAAGAAAAAGAGGAGAAGAAACTGTTTGGATGCCATGCACAAACTGCAGCAAATAGAGGACGAGATGAACCAGTACAGAATCAAGAAGGGGAAAAAGCCCACACAGCGAGCGTCTGTCATCATTGCAGGTATGGTGCAGGTTGACCTGCGTTATCCGACTGATCGTGTTCTCACAGCACAGACGGGTATGTTTTCTCACTTTTTTCTCCAGATGAACTCGTTCACTCAGACTGCGGTTCGCTGTCTAGTCTCCCGCTGGATGATGGTGAGTCAGGCATCCCACTGTCTGCTGCTGTAAAATCTCAAATTGCCACATTGATCACTGACGTCTTAGCTCTATTTATAAAAGTTTGTGTCTTTATTTCTACTCTGGTTTGCCTTTGTTTTCAGATGATTCAGACAGTACCAGTCAGAGGCCACGCTCACGATCAGTTCAAGGTTCCCCTCAGCTCAGTCCGATGAGATCGCTGGGGGCAGAATATGATGTGGAGAGACAGGGGTCACCCAGGGAAAATCACCACATCAAGAACCATAAAAGGTGGGAAAAACACAATTTTTATCCCTTGCATGCTATTTCATTTTTATTATGTTGATGTTTTTAATTTATAGACTAACCTGTTCTATAACTCTTGATTTTAATTGAACAGCAATTATGTTTCACGTTTTGATTATATTATTTGCTGTGTCATTTGTGTGTGCAGCCTCATTCCTCATTTTTTTGGTCATCTCCTAATACTACACCCTTTTAGATTAGCTCTTGAGGGACAGGAACCTTCCCACTACTTCCAGAATCCAAGAGAGGTCTCCTCCACCCACACTAGCCCTTATAAAACCCTTCCCAGACCTCCCAGAGATCCTCGCAGCATGCCTCCTACCCCGGTTATGACCCGCAATGCCTACAGCAGCAGCCAGCTCAGGTGTGATCTCTGCTCCTCAGCATCGCCAACCTGATAACTCACCTACAACAATTCTCCTTCCTTCTTCTGTTGAAACCCCTCTTCTTACTGAAACATCCAGTCCTTTAACCTTTTTAACTAACAAGTCCGTATATACTTTAACTGAGTTTTCGTTTTAACATCATAAGTTCTCTCCTTTGTTCAGGTCAGAGGGATCTCCTCAGTGCTTTAGGCATCGCAGTGGCAGTCTGGAGTCACAGCCGCGGTTAAGAAAAGAGACAGACTCAGAAAAGCCAGTCTTTATTTTGTCACCAGCCCATCGGAGCAACAGCACAGAGGTGCTAGAGGATTGCTCCTCGTATACAAGTCAGTCCAGCCTGGACTTCTGTGGGGCATCCAATTCCCACTATAGTACACTGGACTCCAGAAACTCAACCATGCACCGTCTGCATAGGAAGTTGGAAGTGTACGGAAACACCGGGAGCATGCCCAACTTGGTTCAGCACCACTCTGGTTGTGGTTACACATGTGAGACCTCAGCAAACTATGGATCCAGTGCCTACTATGTATCTGGCTACCCCTGTCCGGACATGGAGCCTTACGCTAACGGTGCCTATGTGTATGAGAATGAAGTCGAAGGCCATTACAACCTCAATCCTTCCTATCAGATGAATGGGTACCATGGACATGAAAGATACAGGCATTACAGCAGTGACCATGCAGATGGCCTTTCCCAGAATCCCTATGCGACTGTCAGACCTCCACGGACCAGGGAAGGGCCTCGAAATGAGCTGTTGGCCAAGAACATGCAAAAAGCCCTGGTTGCGGAGCATCTGAGAGGCTGGTACCAACGGAGCAAAGGCCACAGGGAAGGAGGGAGGGGAATGATGGGTGGATACGACTATGACAATGGATCCCAGCTCAGCCTAGGCTACCAGACAATGCCAGCAGCCTTCAGCCACTCCAGCCGAACCACATCTTTTTCATCAGGTGAGCCATTCTCCTGGAGCAGCTTGAAAAAATAAAATAAAAAAACATTGTCAGACTCACTTGTGTATTTTGTAGGCAGCAAGAAAAATCTGACTATAAAGTAGCTGATAGGTATCTCTGTTCATATGGATTTTATTTCTACATTAGCACAGTATTTTATAGTCTAGGCTATGTTTTCCCTACATTAAAACCTTCACATGCTGTATGTAAAGCTGTTTCATAATGCGTAGAACAAAGTCCAGAAAGGAAGTAGCCTAAGTTTATGAGGTTCTATTTAAAGTCAACAAATACATCTGGATGAAAAATATGCTGTCATGTTTACCTTGGACAAATCAAGCTAGTAGGCTGCTGCCAGTCACAGTTTAGGTTAGACCATTTGACCAAACTCACTAGACAATATGTTAAAAATTATTTTGTTCAGTGGTTGGATTATTGAGTGACTTGACATGATGGTCATACAAAACTGGAGCTAGAAGGAAATCTTAATGCCTTGTAATTTTTAATATAGTATGCAGGTCTGTCGCAAGTATTACATAATCCCAATGACATTGTCACCATTGATTGTCATAGAACACTGGGGCAACTAAATAACTGTATTTCTGACAGATTTACATGAATAATTATAAGAAGAGCATGTGTGAACTTGAGCACATATGAACAGAACTACAGTATATTAAGCCAAAAATATGCAAAGAAATTACTGGTAATGACAGGTAACAGGAGATAAATAACTCACGATGAAGTTGTCACAGTGAGATTATGTTGCTAAAAAAGCATCATTCCATTCAAAGGAAAGATGCTTTTATATGACATTTCTCTTAGTTTCATCCAAACCCTAACACTCATGAAAAAATAACTTTATTCAGGTTGACCCAAATAATTAGCTGGTCACCTCCTGTAATGGATATGCATAAATTATTGTTAGGCTTAAATTATATTACTGGCATCAAATACACATAAAATTAAGATGGGCGTGTTAATCATATTTCTTTGTATGGTAATTTTGTTGCATTGTATTTGAATGAGTGCATTTTCAGGGTTGCCTTGAAAAACTTTTACACTCTGAGCTCAACTCAAATGTCAGCAGCGACTGTATTATAATGACATGTTATGATACATGAAAGGTCATTTGTTTTGCACTGTTTCCAATAACAACAATTACTTCTGTGTTAAACTGCAGTATTACTTGAGTGTTTTCAACCTTCTTGTTTGCAGTGTCCTCAGCGGAAAGCACAGGAAACTGGCGCAACCAGCTGGCAGTGGGCCTAACTGAGTTCGAAACAGCTGACACACCTCATTACCCTCAAGGTGCATCGACGTCTCCGTACAACCGCAGCCCCTCCCACAGCAGGTGAGTCTATTGCAAATGTCCACATTGAGGCTGTTGATGAAAGAGGATGTGAGTCAAAACATTCGATGGTGGTTTCAGAGTACAGCACGCTCACTGGCAGGTACAAACATTCCTACTGACGTGTGTGGATGAAACACAAAGTCATATTCCCCACATTTATCATGTTCTGAAACTATTCACATCATCTAACGTAATCATCAGGTCAGGAACTCCTTCCCTCTGACTCATATGTACAGATTTCCCTCCATTTTCCAGAAAACAGGCTTCATCTTCTGACTGTATTCTTCTTGTGTGTTCTTAAACTGTTGACTTATAATCATAAGGCTCTCTGTTCTTTCCTCTGACTCATGGTAAATACTCGTCTGTGCAGATTTTCTCCAGAAAACAAAGTATCCAAGAGTGACACGATGCCTAAGCAATCAGAGTCAGTTGAGATGGTTGGTGCTGAGGTCACTAGTACAGATGAACCTTCAGAAAACCACTCTAGTGCTTAAGGGTGAGACCAAAATCAGTGGGCTGTGTATGTTGTGGTTGCCAATCATTGTCATGTTCACTGCTGAACCACTTCAAGTCTCATTTAGTAAGATTACACCTCCAGTATGTCATTTCGTATCCATGTTTTACATTGTGATGTGCGTATTTTTTCACACATCTTTTTATTTGTTTTATAAATAATGCAGTATGTGTAAAAAGTATTGTGTGTCTATCATGATTAGAAAATTTCCTCATCAGGTGCAAGTTATATGGTGCAAAAACAAGGGGTCATTTTCTGTGCTACAAGCCCAAATATAAAAAAAAAAAAAATCAGCCACTTTTAGTAACTCTGGAGCAAAGATGGACAAAGAATCACTAGTTTTTCATGAAATCTGTGAGAAAACTAATGAAATGTTTTAACAGAACATTCTTCAACAAAGGATAGAGAGGGATTCCGATATTCCATACAGTTTAGTGGACAGAATGTATCACCGTGCATAATGGTTCACACTGGTGTATCTTTAGATCCCGGAAAACAAATCATTTACATACAAGACCTGTCATTCATGTACCACTGACTCAGGATCACTGCAGAAAATCTTTGTCAAGCTCTAAAGCACAAATCTACAGTTATAAATATCAAGTGAGACTTGTCTGTGTTTTGACTGTTCCTAAATGTTACCGCGGGATGGATCCAAACTCAGTCCAAACATGTATGATGGTCTGACCAACCAGTATTCGGGTCTTTAAGAAGGAGTAGATATCATGTTCTCCAGACCAAAGAAGAAAATGCTGCAGGGCTTGTATTTGTAACCTTAGTTCTTGATGGTAAACTTTGACAAAGAGATTTTCACAGTGATTTGGTTCCATAACTGTACTTAAAGATGTGGCAGTTTTCCTAGAGTTCCCGAATTGGGAGACTGGGCAATTAGAGGACAAACAAAAAGCTCCACGACGAAAAGCATAAAACACTGCACTAAAAATATAGTTGTATTATCAACTTAAACAGGAGAAACTCTGCTACAAGCACATATAAGTCATATGTAGACACACCAAACTTAACTCCAACACCAACATCAAATATTAAAAGCCTAAAAAAGAGGCCTCTGAGGATCCTGTGCTCTGACACATCTACTTCCCTTGAAACCTTTGATCCTATTATGCACCTTAATGTGTTTTTGTACATTGCAATGTTTCTCATGTATTTAATGAAAAACTGGCAATCCTCTGCCAATCTTTGCTTCTGAAGAACTAAACCTTTTTGAGGATGCTCCTTTTGTTCCAAATCATGTTTAAAATCACCTTTTTTAGAAGCTGACTGGACAAAACGTGTTTATACTGTCTACAATGAAATACAAGTCATAGTAAATGTTCAGAGCACCGCTTGATTTTCCAGTTTGCATTTTTGCACCTGGCTGAACTTTTTTAGAATTTGGGTTTTACATGTCCATGCCCACTTTTTGATTTCGTCATTGCTCCTCATCTTCAGCCTGTTGAACTGTGCTAGGTGACATAATGACGTATTCTTTTGTTCCTGTTTGTGCAGATTTTACCTGAATGGAGGCTACATGAGCATCCACTGAAAAGGACCAAACCAAACTTTGGCACAAATAAAGACGTGGCCAGCAGCACTTAAAGGGGATGAAGTGAAAAATACTCCATATGCTTACATTTTGTTTTGCTGCCATAAATAACTTGTCCTGGGAGATGTTCTGTCCATCGGGTTGGGGCAGAGTCAAGGTGTACACTGAGGTCAAAGTAACCTCTGAACACCGTGATGACACTCTTGAATGACTTTCCCACGTGCCTTGGACTGGTTGAATTGTACAGGCAGATGAGAATGTGTCAAGAATTTACAGATGTTGCACAACTTCACAGGATTCAAACCCTAGGTGTATCAACATGAAAAAAGGCAACGTACATTTTTACTGAATCCAGCTTCATGTATTTTAACAGGAACAAGCTACTGCCTTATGTAAAACAGTAGATTATAGAGTAAAATGACTTTCATCATTTTCATCTCTGTAAAATAAATACAGTACTCTTAAATATAAGATCCCAGTGTTACATGGCAAAAGCTGAATGGGTCGCCTTAGAATAGATGGTGTATTTGATAAATTTCCATTTCTTCTTTTCTCTAAACTTTGAATCAGAACGTATTATGTTGATATTGTTTATAGAATCATTTGTCTATGTTGGTGCCGTAGTGTGTTTCCAAATGCATGTTGAGAAAATGGATTTTTGATAAGATCTTTTTTATATTTTAAGAGAACACCACTGCCGTAAAAGAGCATATCCATGTCACCTTTGTTTTCTCACATGCGTGTACAGTCAGTGTGTAGTTATATGTTGTTAGATGATGTCATGAAATATTTTCCACTGGAAACAAGGATGTGAATAAATACATGTGACACAGAATATGCCCTGTGTGATTGGTAACCAGCTGGTTCATGGTCTTCTCCTGAGTAAATGAGTGTTCACATGCTTACACAACCACATCTCCAAAGGAGTTAAGTCATTGGGTAAAATGTTAACAGAAACAAAATAAACAAACAAGAAAATAATTTTAGATTTATTTGACATTAGCACCGTGACAGCTTATGAAATAATGAAAGCAAAATATATTTTTTTGAAAATGACATTCTCATGTTGAATCTGATGCCATTAACGTTTCAAAAAAGGTGTGTCAGAGTCCTGTTTACCTGTCTGTTGCATTATTTCATCTTTTAACAGATCTCTGTAAATGTTTAGGAACTGAGAACAACTGCTGCAATTTTGAAACTGAGATTTCCTGTTCTTGCTCTACAGTTAACAGACCACTTGGTTATACTTTAAGTTTTATAATGTGATAAACAGTAGTTGACATGTCAGAAATGCATCAGGCCAGTTTAGCTTTTGATAATATTACAAACTGCAGAAAATGAAATGCCTAAATTCTTCATAATTGCACAAATGTGAAACAATTGTGCAATTTTTCCAGAGTAATCTTTCACATTGTGGTGAACCCCTTTCCATCTTTACTCCCGATGTAATGGTGTTTGAAGCTCTGTGATGGTACTAACCTGTTGCCAGTCAACTTTTTTGAAACATGTTGCTAGTATCAAACTCCAAATGGGCATGTATTTTTAGAAAAAAAAAAATCCTAGTTATAAGATCTGATCTGAAACGTTATGTCTTTGTGCTATTTTCAGTGTACAGCAGAGTTTATGCTGTATATGCAAAAGGTGAATTTCAGGTTGTAAATTTAAAAAACAACAACAAAGAAACTATCTTTGTTTGGAGGTAGAATAAGTGTATTATCACCAACTGTGAGAAGTCATTCATGCTCATGTTTACTGTTGTGCTGCACTTCAGAGGTTATGTCTTCTGGAGAATGCTGGATCACGGGTGAGGGGGGGGATCTGTGCACTGTGGGTATTTCAGCCCCCTCCCCTCCCAGGCCTATGCAATGAGTCCATCTGCTGCTGTCACTCCTGCACTTTTCTTTCCCTGAAGCAACTGTCATCCCTAAAGATCCTGCTGGCTGAGCCAGCTGAGGGGAGGGCCTGAAAAAAGACTATTAGCATGTCTGTCCTGCTTGTACCTTAAATATCTTCCATGCAATTCACTGGGTGTAATTTTAGACTCCACACGAAGCAGACGGCTTCTAGCCGAAGTCAGAGTCAGAAGCTTCCCAGTTTGCTCTGTCCCTGCTTGTAGATTGGACAGAATATAGTGTGTCTTCTGATTTTTTGAGGCAAGAAACTACACAGGCAAAAATGTCAAATGACAAAGATATGGAGGACATCAACGAAGAAGATATTGATGAGGATGAACTCCTTGCTATGCTTTCACCTGAGGAGCTTAAGGAACTCCAAAGTGAGATGGATGTAATTATCGCCCCAGATGAGAGTGTACCAGTTGGACAGAGGCAGAAAGACCAGACAGAAAAGCCTCCAACGGGAACATTTGATCACCGCTCCTTGGTTGATTACCTCTACTGGGAGAAAGAGTCCAAACGTATGCTTGAAGAAGAGAGAGTACCGGCTACACTGCTGCCCAGTGAGGTAAGAGGCTAAACAGGGCAAAAAGTATTTTAACTGTCTAAGATAGCACATGTGTAACCTTTGTGTTCTGAATTGTTGTCCTGATCAGAAAACTTTAAGGGAGGAAGCTGAAAAGAAAGTAGAAGAAAAGGCAGATGTGGAATATGTGTATGAAGTGATAGAGGAAGTCATTGAGGAGGAAGCTGAAGACGGCAAAGAAGAAATCATAGAGGAGATCATTGAGGAAATAGTTGAAGAGGTGGGTGAAGATGATGAAGAGGATCAAAAGATTAACCTGGAAGATAATAAAGGTGTGGTATCATCTGTGAACACAGATAAAGAAGAAAATACAAGCAAGTGTGCTGTTTGTTTGGATGATGACAGAGCAAAAGAAACCAATAAATATGATGATCACCTTCCTAAAGAAACAGAGGAGAAAACTGAGATCATGGCTTCAGAAAACGGCACGTCACAAAAAGAAGAGAAAGAGGATATTAAACCAACAGACTGTCAGCCATCTGATGAAGCTCAAGAGGAACAAAAGATGACTGAGACTATTGATCCACTTCCACAGAAAGAAGACAGAAAAATAAACAAATTGAAAATCCCAAAGCTGGCACTTGGTAGCATAAAAATGACATCAAGACCTTCAGGAAACGAAACAAACTTGGAGTCAACACTGGACAAAATACGCAATAACAACCCTTCTGTGACTGAGGTGAATCTCAACAACATAGAAAACATTCCCAAAGAGATGCTCTTGGACTATGTCAATGCCTTAAAGAAAAACAAATTTGTAAAAACCTTCAGTATAGCTAACACTGGTGTTGACGAAAACATTGCTTATAACCTGGCCAACATGTTACGGGAGAACCGCAGCATCACAACGTTGAATATCGAGTCAAACTTCATCACTGGAAAGGGGATTGTTGCCATCATCCGCTGCCTCCAGTTCAATGAGACTCTCACAGAGCTGCGTTTTCACAACCAGAGGCACATGCTGGGTCATCATGCAGAAATGGAGATTTCACGCCTGCTCAAAGCCAACAACACCCTCCTCAAGATGGGCTATCACTTTGAGCAGCCAGGGCCCAGAATGGTGGTGACAAATATTTTAACCAGAAACCTTGACCGTCAGAGGCAGCTGAGGAAAGAGGAGCAGAAGCAGCAACAACTGAAGGAGCAGAGGGAAATCATGCAGATGTATGAGAACAGTCTAAACCTCCCTCCTGGTTTACTCGAGATGCTCGGGTACATCCCACCCCTGGAACTCCTGCAGCAGCACGGCCTCGTCCCACCGACAGCAAATCTGAGCACTTTACCAACAATGCAGCGTCAGCCAGAGCTGCCAGAGCCTCAAAAGCAGCTCAAACACAACAGCATTCCCAAACCACAAAGTGCAGAACCATCAAACCCGTTAAAGGACATCCAGCTGAAGAGGACGCCCAAGAAACGTGACCCCTTCCTGGACCTGGACCCAAGAGAAGACAGGAGATCAGAGAAGCCACGTTTCCAGCTGAGGAAGACTCCCAGAGTGAAGGATACAGACACTAGTGAGACGACAGATGAAAAAGCCAACCTGAGTGACGTGATAAAGACTCTGAAGCCTGTTCCTCGCAGGCGAGTGCCACCAAAAGTTGACCTCACACCACGAGATATGCTTTTAAGTCAGATTAAACAGAGCAATGTGGCCTATCTGAAGCCTGTGAGTATCTACGGTTTGCTTTTATGAAATCATTAGAAATGTCAAAAAAAGGCCCAGATAATGAGTCCACAGTGTTAACAGATATATTCATGCATTATGTGTGAATGTCTCATAAATCCTTCATTCAGTTTGTTTTTCTTTTGTTGCTGCTCGTAGGTGCCGCTCCCTAAAGTGCTGGAATCAAGTGAAACAAGTCTCCTCTGAGGCTTCACCTGCAGCTGCTGTTCATCACATTTATTTTACACCTAGTCACTAAAAAAAAAAAAAAAAAAAAAAAAACACTCAATGGACAATAAAAAAATTAAAACTAGGTGCTGGTATTTTTTCACTAAACATGACAATGAATTGTTTATAATCTGTGTTAACTTTCTGCTTATTGATGTCTTCAAGAATCATAATAAAAACTTCTATAAGATTCTTTAGCTTTCTCAAGTGCTTTTCCCATTTTATTTTTCCTCTCTTTTAAAGTCACAGCTTTGAGTAAGAGGCATATTGTTCTGAAAAAAAAAATTCATATATATTAATTGATTTATTTCCAGTGTCATATTTGTCTGATAGCTACTATACAGAGGAACTTGGGTTTGGATGAAATTTTCAGCATAGGTTTGAAATGGCAAAACCAATCAATTAGATTGTGGGAGTGATCTAGTTCATACATCTGGATCCAGAAGATTTTTTAAAGGATTCTTCACCATTGTGAGATACATAGGGCCAAATCAACATATGTCCTTGTAATGTCACAAACTCAGAAAATTTAGCCAAAAAATATAGGATAACAGGACCATATCTATCCTATTAAACCACACAGTCTGATCCAGATGTGGGCAATAGTCCAGGTATAGTGATCCAGAATGATTACACTTACAGGGCTTGAGGAAAAAATAGCTACTGCAAGGTCATGTACAAATCTAGCTGGGTATCTGAAAAACCTTTCTTATGCGTTTTTCCTTTTATCCACATGAAAACTTCAGGTCATGTCACGGAAAACAATTTTTCCTGAAAACTAAGGGCAAAGTGGAGATTTTGGAAAACTTCATTTTCCTGCTTGCATGCATACAGGGGTTAAAGAAGTTTTAAGGTACTGAACATCACAGTATAGGACAAACACTGCATTGACGTCGTGTATACAACCATTATCATCATGGATGCTGTTAAGGTGGTGCTTTGTTTAGGTGTGTGCAAATACTTTTTGCTTGTTTGTATTCACGAACCCAGCAGCTCCAGATGAGGTCAACTGTCTACACTGACTCTCCCTCCCAACACAAAGGCTCATCACCTGTCCAGTTATTACACGTGACACCAAATTGTTGCATAGTCTGCTGATTCAGTAATTCATCCTATGGATTTGACGAATCTTCAACATTTACGGAGCTAGATGCAGAGAAAATGGCCATTATAGAAATATTAGCTATTTGTCATGAACAACTGTTGAACTAAAAATAAAATCACATTGTAACTGACAATTAACTTTATCAATTGTTTTCATTGCCGTATCCCACTATGAAGAGAAACTGAGCTGCCTTGGCGGAGGTCTGTGCTCTTTGAGTACTTTGTAGTTTACACTTTTTAGTTTTGGCTTCACATTTCCTTATTATGAAACCCTCATATTCCTTTTTGCCTCCGACAGTAAAAATGGTACCGTCACTGCTTGATAACTGAGAAACACGAGTTGAATATTTTCAGTCTTGTTTTTCAGACAAGTGCTACTGTTAACTAAAATAGATAGTAATCGACAGTGCTGTGTGTGGACTTTTGTGGTGGTCTTAGTTCATTATTCAGTTGTTCACTACTCAGTTTGATTCAAATAAATAAAATAGTCTAGATTCATACTATACTACACAGAGAGTTGAATTTAAAAAGACTGCATCATAAATCAGCTTCATTTTATTATCATAGTACAGCCATGTCTCATGTCCAGTTTTGTGATTTCATCATCATCGTTCGAGAATGAAAAAGTCACATAAAAACATAGATTACATTTAATATAGCAACCACAAAGACAATCTCTAAACTGCCATTAGTGAAGGTAGCATGCACAAACTGCAATCACTGTGCATGTGGAAAACACAAAAACTGGCAGAAGTGTGGAGTTTACATTGCCTATTGCATAAATAATTTTGTATTTTTAACGAAATACAACAGAAGGGATTTGATCCCATCATAGAATAATAAAATACAATTCGGTGTCTCTAGTCCTATGTTTACAAATGAAGAGCTATTCTCAATTTACAATTTGAATTTGATCGATACATTTGCCTCAGTACTAAAGTAACCTTCGTTGTAACTTGCAGTCATAACACAGAATTCTGCATGCAATATTATGAAAACAAAGACACAGCACAAACATGTACATATAACATAATATTCAAACAATAAAGCTGCACTTGCCATTCATTTTTCAGTATTGCATAGCTGTGATCAGAAGGGGATACACTCAGGCCAGCCTGCATGGTCAGAAACTGTACATGTCCACATATTGCAAAAAGTGAACACTTAAAGATCATTGAGGCCACATAACCCTGTCCACACTGAAAGCAAACTGGTCTTAGGTCAGTTTTTATGAAGGTCCTTGAATGACATAATGGATGTTATTGCCGTTTTAAGCAGATGGCCAGGTGACAGGTTCGTGTTTTACTTGGTAAACTGAACACGCTTATTTTGAGGTAGCAAACTGAAAGGACCTGCGTTGTATAACAAATACATTTGGTATCTAATGACTGCAATATGTCATGTATAGTATTTTGACATTCTGGATAGTTTTGCTGATTTATTTGTTGAACAAAGTGCTTTGTCAGTCAAGAAAATAATTATTTGGGGACTGCTCAAACCTTTACAAACCCCTGATACCCTTTGCATCTTATATGGAGTCCACATGATGATTGTGCAAATCTTGATATAAGCTGCTTATTAACCATCTGTACACTTTAATAAAGAACAGGGTGACTTAACACAAATGTATAAAGCAAACCAAAAAGCATGATGGGAATGCAAACAGTTTTAACAATATATGGAGAAATTAATCAAAAAGGTAACATTTAGGATTATGCTACTGAAATTGTAATCCATTTTGTGTGACACTGACTTCCTTTGGCACACCTCCTTTGACTTGACCCTTACTCCTTCAGTTTGCTTTCAATGAAATCCTGAATCTTGTTCATTCTCTCCTCCTGTTGATCCAGGAGATCCATGATGATGCCCATGGGAGTCTTCTTCAGGCCAACACCTTCAATCTTATTCTCCAGTCTGTTCTTCATGTTGCGCAGTCTCAGAGAAGCATGAATCAGGATTACTAAAGGAACAAAAACAGACACCTTATTTAAAAACAGCAGCTTAAATGTCCTTATGGCACCTTTCCTTAAGGTAGTTTTTCTTGGAAATCAGCCTGGAAAAATAAAAAAACATAATATGATACTGTTGCAATTCAGACTTTAAAGCAGGTGTGAGGATATGCATATCTTTTATTCCCATGTCAGGCTCATAGTGAATGCATGACATCAAGCAGTAAATGAGGGTCTGTACAGATCAACAGGACATAGCAACCCATCAACACAGGCAGCAGCAGGCTGGACTCCTGGGAAGCAGATCAAACTGCCTCGTCTTCGTGCCACAGTGTTTGAGCTGCTACATTTCTCCAACAACCCAACCAATCAATTATCTTCTAACCACTCTGCTGAGCAAAACGTATTCAGAGAACTGCGAGAAACCCAAAACTATCACTCTAATATACACCTCGCCATCTACATCGTTTTTATTTTGAAATCCTCCTGCATTAATAAATGCATGCGCATACTGTTCAGTTTTCTGTAGTAAGTCAGAAAGAGGTCTGGAAAAACTTCTTCACCCACAGAAAAAGCTCAGTTATGCATTCCTGAGACTCGCCATCATCATTAGCAAACAAGTGTTTGTAATATAGCGAAGTGAAGGATACAGAAAGTACTATGTGCAATGTGTTCTGTGTAGTCAGTTGGGCACTGAGATGGAAGAGTTTTTACAGATTAAAGGCAGATTATTGATTCAATATGTGGCTTTAATGTCTGAAAACTCTTTGAATCAGTGGAGAAGACTAAACCCAAAGGGCATTAAACATTTCACATCTTTAATCCTCCTGCTCTACTCCTGCTGCACTGTGTCAAAGAGTAAGGATGCAAAGTGGTGAACCTCTGGTGTGTTTTGAAACAGCATATAGTTGGATAAATAGAACAAGCACTTAGATTTTGCTTTGTGCTATTTAACAGCAAATAGTATGGACAAAGATTAGAAGAAAATTATTCAACTGTGGGGCCATGCGTTCTATGAATTGCTTTCAGTCCAACATGATGGACAAGTAGTTTTGTTACAGTGTGATTCTATTACTATAGGACACTATATGAACTTTCACTTCTTGTGAATCTGTAAATATACTGTATTTGCCGACATCAGCATTATTAGCCCGCCTCAACTTTTCTATCACTACAAAGGATGAATTACATAAAATGAAATCTGTAGTTGCCTCTCCGTGTTCATTTCCACCTAGGATTTTAGTGGATTACTAAACAACATACCTGCTGAATCGTCTCCAACACTGGGTCAAATTAGTGGTTATTACTTACAATGTCTCATTCCTTTTTGTCGTATAAATATTCAATCAATTCAATTCAATCTTTATTTGTATAGCGCCAATCAAATCGCCGATTATCTCTCGGCACTTCACAATGCGAGGCCGAGACCTCACGACTATACAGAGAGTAAACCCAACAGAACCACCGAGAGCAAACCAAAGGCGACGGGGGAGGAAAAACTTGACTATTGCCAAAGAATGATAGAAGTGGAGATAAAACAGCAAAAGAATGTAATATTATTAAAAACACTGCAGTGCATGTTCTTTTCATTATCAAATAAAAGTCATTTTGTGTTTTAAGTTGCATTTATCAACATGGATAATTAGCAACTGACAGCTAGATCCTTATGGTTTTTGACCAAATTACACATATTCACCATACAATGACATATGCAGCAATGATATTTAACGCAGGTACTGTATAATCTACATAATGGCTACATAAATAAAACATGAATATTCAGTGATAGCTACCACACCAGTATATCCTGTACTTTAACAGCACTACTGAAGGATTCTGCTTATTTTGTCATGGGTGTCATCTTCATTCACGCTGCTTTGTGCTCTCCCTCATAAAGCAGCCAAACTCAAAACTTGTCACAGCACTTTTAACATCTATGAGAAGGTTTTATTGCAGTGGCATATACTGGCTAAAATAAATAAACCATAGACTTAGTGTTCGCTGTTGAATCTTCACTTTAACATCATACTTTTTCATATTATGGGCACTGCATTTACTTGCAGTACATTTAACTGAAGCAAACCCTCTCTACATGCTTGTGTACTTCATTATGTTTAAATATAAAAAGTTTTAAAGAGTACAACCAGGTTCAGGTGGAAAAAAGTCTCAATGACATTGTATTGATATTAGCAACAGAATATTTATTAGGGCAATACTGCATTAGTATGGATCAAATATATTACTTTTTATAATAGCTTATAAATTGTTTGGTTACTTTGGCTTTTGGTTTACTTATTATTATTATTTATCTGTGTCATTTTTTCAGAATATATTATCTTATCCTCGTGAACCAACTAGATGGTTCTCTAGTTCAATGCTGACAAAAACTGTCTCATCATGGTGTTTATTACATAATTAAAAAGAAATACTTTGCAGGGTGTCCTCTAAGGTTTGCACCATTCCAACCAGATGACTTGAATAGTTTTATGAAGCACATTCCTCTTTTCATATTTTTTAAGATTTTGATAAGAAATTATCCTTCTGCAGGTTCACCTGCAGAAACCTTGTTATGTCTTTTACTTTATCCAGATAGTCAAGTTTAATCGTCTTCTCGGCAACAATCGATGAAGCATCACTTTAAATTAAAAGTAGCATATGAGGAAAACACTATTGTTGATCCACTGTTCTCCAACAATGGGTGTGAACTCCTCTACAAGGTAGTCTATATCTTATTAGGGGCTGAGTCCCCTAAAGGTCTGATCCTAGAAAGGCCCCTCTTCTAAATCTGGATTATCTAAATCTGGATTTCTTGAGATACAATGATTCTTGTCATATGCAGTGAACACTCACACAGCAAAGGGAATGTGATTCCAAAGATGAAGACCATGACGCCACCACACAGCGACAGCACGAAGTAACTTGTGACCATGACCCCGATGATGAACAGAGTGGGGTTCTTCCTTTTGAAGTTCTTGATGGTGGCCTTGTTCTCCCCAGCCCAAACTGAGCCTGCGAAGACCAGAGAAACCACAGCTCCTCCCAGAAACATCCCGAGTGGGTTCAGAAAGCTGATAATGAAGAAAATAAAACACATGGTGGAGAAGTTGGAAGGGGCAAGAATGTACATTGTAAGCTGATACAGAGTGAACGTATTTTAAATTGCTCAGAAGAAAAAAAAAAAAAACATTTTAAACATCAACAGCTCAATATCATAAATTTATTAGAAAAGATGTGGTAATACTATCAGAAAACTAGTATGAACACTATGGTGGAATTCTTATGTCAAAATGTATTTACAGGTCGAACAATGTATTTTAATGTTTTTTTTCTGAAATAGCACAGCCTGCTGGTTGTAAAAACTAACATCCTGGATAGTCTGAGAGCATTAGCCCACAGCAAGGCCTGTATTCATGGTTTCCATGATTCAGAGACATTCTGTACAGTGACACTCATCTGTTCACATTAATAAACAATCATAAAAAGGATGTGAGAATTATACACAACCACTTCGGCTTCATATGTTTCACTGAACATGACGTGAGATGTTACTTTTTCAAAAAATGTAGATAGTCGTTTACAGGGCAAAGGTGGAAAAATGTGAAAAATCTACAGTAGCATGGGCTAACGGCAGTACTGCTGCTAACGCAACAGAATACAAATGACTAGAGGCGATCATAGGCCCAACAATGTAAATATGAATAAGCAGCCACAGTTTCCAGGCGGTACAGAAATAGCCTGGGTGTTCATCATGGGTGTGGACAGAGGAAGATATGCAGGATGATTAAACACAAAGCCAGCGGTGCTAATGTGCCTGACTTACCCCACAACGAGGAAAACCACCACGGCCACAGCGAAGTAATTAGTCTGATAGTACAGTAAATTGCTGATCACTCGGTTGTTCCACTTTGTTAAATCTGAGAACTCTGGTTTGGCAAAGCGGTCCAGTCCAGGGAAGAAATCATCCCACGGTCTCAGAGGTGCAAGCTCCATTTTGGCTGCCATGGCTTCAGCGTGTACATACAAACACAAACAGCAGGCACTCACAGGGGCTACGTAATATTTTGACAGGTCAGCTGATCACAGACCAGTTTAGCGGAATGTGATGACGCTCTAATCTCGCGAGAGTTAGGTTCTCTATGGCGTGTCGGAGTGAGTAGTCTTGCACAAGATTTTTTGTGATTGCGCAGTTGCGCAGCCTGTGGGGCGTTTACCACTGCGTGTATTTATTAGTTTATTTACACATCAAATGAAAGTCATGTAAAACACAAATAGGAAGAATACGTGAAGTAACATAGTTTCGTAATACACAAGCCTACAACTGCATAAAATATGTTAATAAAAAGAAAAAAAAAACACAAGGGAAAGCATTGCAGCTTTCATTCAAATTAAGTCGAAGCAGGTATTTTACCTTTTTCAGCTCAAACCCAACTAACAACTGTTGCATTTCCCTGGGACCCAAACCTAGGAAAATACCATGAACTACCATCATATCTTGATGCTTTTCTCTCTTTTTAACTGAAATTAATCCAAACATCATCACATTTTCTATATTTTACTCCTTAAATGTAAATAACAAGCTGTATAAGACTAAAGAACTTGTTAATTTAAATCAACTTATTGACGCCACAGCCAGAATAAGCACAATATAAGATCAACAAGCAGTAGCAGTAGTAAAAAACAATTACTGAAGAAATGAATCAATAAAATGCAAAAAAAAGAACAAAGCAGTTATGAAAATGAGCAAAAATATCCAGGTGATTAAAAAAAAAAACCAAATACATGTATTGAAGAAAAGGAAACAAATCCTGTGATCAAGTAATGATATAAACTTAAAAAAGCAAAGTAAGGTGAATGACCAAAAGGTACAACATAAATCAGGTCCACGGGTCCATTCTGTGTTATTTCTGGGTTGCGTGGGGATGTTGACGCTGATGTGCGCAGTCTTGACGCCCGCAAACACCGCATTGACTATCGAGGACATGGGACCGTGAAAGTATGGCGGATGCCGAGGAGCCGTAAGTGTCAATAGAAGAAAATCTCAATTTAGCGTCTCAGAACACTGCTATTTTGTCACGAATAAAGACAGTTCAAAGCCCGTACTGCTTATTTGTTCCAGGGAGACGAAAAGACGGCGAATAGAGGACCCGACTGAGAAGTTAGTGCCGAATGCTAAATAAAGGTCTGACTGGCGGCAGGTCTGCGTTGCACTGTGAGCAGCGACTGCTGGGCCAGGAGACATAAAGAGACACACCAGCTTATTCTGAACACATTCACTCATGATCTATGCAGATTCTGCAGATGTTACACAGATTCTATAGATGTTACACGTGCAACACGGTATTTAACACAATGTAGAGACCAGCAGACTATCAGGAACTATCGTGTGTATGAAGGTTTTGGTTGAATTATGTGGAAAAATCAGCCATATTTACATGTAGGCTTGTAATTTCAGGGTCTCCACTTAGCTCCTAAAATATCGGGAAGATCACAAAGTAGTAAAACCATTAAGTTCAGACACATTAGTAACAAAATATCTATGACTGCTAATTTTAAGACGGCGATTCTAACTATGGCGAGCCGATAGAGCCAAAAATGTCACGATTAAAAAAAATCGTAATATCACTCGATGAATGTTAGAGTATTATTTCATTCAATATTAAAGCGATTTTGGTCAAAAGTTTGTGTTTCAAAATGATTCCTGAAATATACAACATGGTAAAAAAAATAAATAAATAATGGAAAAGATGTAAAAGATAAAAAATGTCATGAAAAATGTAAAAACAAAATTAGTTGAAATGATGTAAATGATGCAAAAAGATGAAAACAACATAAAAAGAAGACAAACCGGATGCAAAAAGATAAAAAACAATCTATTTGTACGTTAGATTTTTGCTCCTTACCTTTTGTTCTGATTTAATATAAAATAAGCATTCTAATAATTAAAGTGATTAAATGTTTAACATTGAATTGTACATGAGTAGAATCAAACCAAACTCCAAAACACTGAAACAGAACAATGCAAAAACTAGAAAATTTGTAGTCTCTGAAGAGATTGCATGGGATTGCCGACTGAAAATTGCAGAACTTGCTGAAAAAGTTAAAGGTTTGAATGAACATCAAAGGCAGTGCAGTGTTGCCATGGTAACTGCATGGCGCTCCAGTCACGAACATTCCGTTTGAGTTCTCCATTCATTTCCTATGGGAAGAAATTTGGAACAAAAACCCAAATCATTTTAATACTACAAAAGATGGATTTATTCAAATTAATTCCTGAAATGTCTTGGACGAGCTTGACATTTTGGTGTTTGAATGGTGTAAATTGGGCGAAAACTGGGAGAAGATGCTGTCAGGAAAAAGGTGCATAATAGTAAAGAGTGAGAAGAATATTACTATTGTTAAATGATGTTGTAAAATATATGCTTTAATGACTTATTTGTGGTATTGCTGTCAAGCAATTCCACTAATAGTAATAAGTTGTTCATCTCACTAATGTTCTTCTCACTCTTTATAATTTCTTATTATTCCGCCCCCTTTTTGGACCTCATCTCCTCCCACAGTTTTTGCCCAATTCACACTGTTCAAACACCAAAATGTCAAACTCTTTCTGGACATTCCGGGAATTGCATTTTGTAAATCTATCTTTTGTAGTTCCTAACCTAGTACACTACATATCATAATTTAAAACAAAGAGGAAGAACTTCACCATCATTGGATAAACAAAATTACTCTGTAAATGCTAAATGCAGCCATCTACATTATTTCATTAATCTAACTTTGTAAGTGAGTAATATACATATAAATTCCTCACTGCGTCCTGCAGATCCACAGTCATCCTCAGAAATTCTCTTCTCAGATTAACAGGAAATCCATCTTTAAAGCAATACATGGATCATTAGGGAGATGCACCTATTTTGGTGATATTACAAGGTCAGTGTAATTTTGTGTCGTTGATCCAGAATGGCTGTAGATGGTGGACACAGTGACATTTCCTGCGACTGGGATGGGCGGTGGAACCACGTGAAGAAGTTTCTGGAGAGACCTGGCCCATTCACCCATCCTGACTTCGAGCCAAGCACTGAGGTAACTGGAAACTAATCCTAGGAAGAAAGCTGTCCATAAAACTACCACTTGGTTTGATTAGGTTGGTTTTTTTCACAGTTTGGACTTCATAAATGTGCTCTTTTATTCACATATTGTGTTGTTTTTTTTTTCTTTTCAGTCTCTACAGTTCTTGTTGGAGACATGCAAGATTCTGGTGATCGGTGCAGGGGGGCTTGGATGCGAACTCCTCAAAAATCTGGTAGGAAAATTTGAGATACAAAGAAACAGTTTATGCCATTGACTCTTAAAAGTAGACATACTCCGTCCTTTGTAAACAAGTTACCGGTAATTCAATTCTTCATTGTCCCTAGAATGTGTATTATAAGTTATAACTCAAATTTGCCATTCTATCATTCTACCAAACCTTATTTTTCACAGTATGTCTCATTTAAATAGTAAATGGTCTTGCATTTATATAGCGCCTTTCTACCCTACAGAATTCAAAGAGCTTTACACTGCTTTCAATTGATCTCTACGTGCACTCCAAACACACACATCTACATTACTGGGAGCATGTTGGGGTTTAGTGTCTTGCTCAAGGAGCTGGGAATTGAACCGCCACCCTTCCGGCTCAAGAATGATCCACTTTACCTACTGAGCCACAGCCACCCTACAAATCAGTTATACATAACAAATACAGAAGTTCTAACAGAACTTTCTTCTTTTTTAGGCACTGTCTGGGTTTCGCCTTATTCATGTGGTTGACATGGACACCATTGATGTTTCCAACCTAAACAGACAGTTTCTTTTCAGGTATAAGTCTTTAAAAACTCTGTCATTATTGGACCCACTTTGGTTGTTATTTGGAAGTTATTTAGTACAGGTTGTGGCAAAAAAGCAGTAATAGGTTTGTAATATGTCTAGGTTGTTAATTCCTTGAAAGGACAACTATCATTTTCTTTAAAGGTGCAGTTTACGATGTTGGGGAAACTACTAGCTGATTGTTTGTGATGGACCAACATAAATGATTAAACAGGTGACTTGCCAGTTAACATGGCTTACAACCTCAGTTGTCAAGCTAGTATGTCTGTTCCTTTCTTACCTCTACCAGATGTTGAAGGAGTCTGAAATGCAGGCTGTCTCTCCTCAGTCATCCTGTGGTTAGATAAACTACTGTTGCTAGCTCCATAGTAGCTAATGTTCTGACTCTTTTCAATTCTGTTCGTCTGCGTGAGCTTGTGCACCTGTGAGGTTTTAAGCTGTGCTCACTGGTAAGTCGCCTGGCTAATCATTTACAGTGGATTGCTACAAACAATTAGCCACTAGCTCATTTCCCAACATTGTAGACAACACCTTTATCTTTACTGTCATCTGCTGATTGTGCCTCTGTAGCAACACAGTGTAAAACATTCATTTACACCTGATCTCATATAACTTGAAATTGATCATGATTTGAATCCACGTAGGCCCAAAGATGTTGGACGACCAAAAGCAGACGTCGCTGCCGAATTTATCAACAGTCGAGTCCCTGGATGTGACGTTGTCCCGTATCCTTTTATTGTTTTGCCTATTTTTCCAAGAAATGTAACTTTGTACAGTAAACATTCATCCTACAGATGGATTTTATTCCTTATTAAAATATACAGTCACTTCAAAAAGATCCAAGAGTTTGATGAGTCTTTCTACAGACGTAAGTCTACATTTTCTTCAAGATCTGTGCTTTATTGAGTTCTAGCGAGTAAGAAAATGCCAGAAGTTTGAACAATTCTTCTTTGCAGAGTTCCACATCATTGTCTGTGGACTGGATTCTGTCATTTCAAGACGCTGGATGAATGGGATGCTGGTAGGAAAGAAGAAAATGTGCAGCATCTTTTAGCGCTTACTTTGCAGACATGTATTGACAGTGGGTCAGTGGAGACTTACAGCTGTGTCTCTGCAGATTTCCCTCCTGAGCTATGAAGACGGGATACTGGATCCCAGCTCCATTATACCCCTCATTGACGGAGGGACAGAGGGCTTTAAAGGAAATGCGCGAGTCATTCTGCCCGGCATGACTGCATGTATTGACTGCACACTAGAGCTATACCCACCCCAGGTACTGCAACAGTACTTTATTAATAAATACACGCCACTTTAAACATTCCTGAATCATAATTAGTTCACTTAATAGGAAAACTGTTACATTTGATTTTCATCTTGTGTTTAGTGTGGGCATACAATCCTCCTGTGCTGCTCAGGAAGTGATCTTTCTCTGTGTCTGTGACAGCTGGTTATGTAAGAGGGTGATACATTGTAGCTGTGCGAATACACTGATAACAGGAGGAGTTACATCTGTAGATTCAAAAGTTCCCCACTGGTGGGACTTACCATCACAGATTCAGGCTATTTGGAATAATGGCAAATGGCAATGTTAGACTTTTCTGATCTGCTTTGAGGTCTAGGATTTTGTTTCCAAAAGACTTAAAACCACCAGAAATTATTGGATTCTTACTGCAAATATGAGATTTTGGTCCGTATGCAATATTTTTGTTGAAAAGCCAGCACATACCAAATTAAAGAGGCTCTAGTACATATCTGCATTGAATTTTCAATACAATAACTGGCCCAAGTTGAATGGAATGGTATGGTTTATGATGTCAACAGATACATGGAGCTAACCTGGAGATATATAATAACAAGGTTTGAAATTGCTGCCGCCACAGGTGCCTAAATTGGCTGGTAGGTGTAGTTTTTATCAAAACAAACTGTATATTCCTGTTTGACCACTATTATTCATATCTTGAATAAAATACTTGATTCTGTGTTGGCAAATTTCCACCTACAGCTTAAATAATCAGCTTAAATGTTGGTGTTTTGGAACAGTGGTTTTACAGCCAAATTAAACAGGATAATTAAAAAGGACCTGTAGATGTCATGTAAGCATTTTACAAGAATCAGCCTTATAAGTAACTAACAAGTCTTAAATTTGATTTTGTCAGGTCATAAATGCCACAGACATTTGATCTAATCTCAGTTTTATAGCTGCTGTTTGTCTTTTGTTTTACTTTGGATTCAACTTATCTGATGGAAAATGTACATGTGTTCATTTTGTGGAATATTTTGTTCATTGTTTGCAGTCATTTTTTGGTCAATTTGTGGCCTATATTGGCTATTTTTGTTGGTTATTTTCTTCTTTTTCATGCATTTTATTGATTATTTTATTTGTTTTTAATTAATTCAGTATTTTTTTTTGTTTTGTTCAACTTTATGTTTTATTCATTTTGTTCACATTTTAATGAAGTTGTGGATTTTGGTTCTTTTTTTAAATAATTTTCTTGCTTAGATTGTTAACATTAAATTAATATTACCATGTTCAGTCCTCATTTTATACATGTTACGTTCACATTTAGGGAGTGAAATACATTAAACGTTATATGAAAATTTAGTGTAAACTGATGCATCAGATGTAAGCCTCTGATACTTGTAGATGCTCCGAGCTATCCATTTGCAGTCTTTACAATATCTTTAAATGGTTCTCTTTTTGATCTTTTGATTTTGACTCTGCAACCCACAGATTAATTTCCCTATGTGCACTATTGCATCAATGCCACGCCTGCCTGAGCACTGCATTGAATACGCCCGAATCTTACAGTGGCCAAAGGAAAAGCCATTTGGAGGTAAGCTAATGTAACGGAGAGCCTTAGTTCCACCCACTGTCTTAATTTCCTCTGGGTTGTGGAGCCTGACTTCAGAAAAACAATGTATTGCAGTGAATGGTTCAAGACATCTAATATTTGGGTCCCATTTAGATTGTGGCGACATTTATACATATTTCATTAAGTCCAGAAAGTTGCCATTTGTAGCAAAAATAGTAAATTTTCGATTAGTGTTCACTCTTTGGACTTAATTTCTGTTTCATATGATTTATGTCATCAATACCAAAATGAGCACTACACTGACATATTTAACCTCATTTTTCATGAAAAAAATAGATAAAGAGGTGGAAATCATTACAGGTGTGTTTATGTTGAGCTACAGAGACTTTTCGGCAGCTCTGAACAGATTGCAAAGAGATAAAGTTGTAATGGTGTTGTGTGTTGCTTCTTGTTTGTTGTCTTTATAATGACACATTTTCAGTCTCTATCTCTGCAATTTCACAGCCAGCTGCTACTTGTGTCACGTAAAATAGCATCATATGTGTAAACAGTGGAGTAATTTGGGATCAAAAAATTGTCTTCTGCTTGCTATTGGCTGCAATACAATTTGTTTTCCCCCAAAGTTTGGTGTCATGGGGCAAAACTGGGACACAGACACTTTACTGCCTCTTCTTCACAACTAATCATCTACTTTTACATTTTAATCCAGACACATTTCACCTTGTTTTGCTCTTCTAGACACCAGCTTAGATGGAGACAATCCTGAGCACATCCAGTGGGTGTTCGAAAAAGCGCAAGAAAGAGCTGCGGAGTTCAACATCACAGGAATAACATACAGATTAACCCAAGGTGAGTGTACGGCTGATAAATTATTCATTGTTAATTTGATATATCCAGAGATTTTGTGGCATATTTTCTCACTGTAATTGACACCTGTCTTGTTTAAAGTGTCTAGAAATGTGCTGAAGTGAGACTTCTTGTTGTGTTAACACCACAGGGGTTGTGAAGAGGATCATTCCTGCTGTAGCATCAACGAATGCAGTTATTGCTGGTATGAAATTCTGAAATACTTGAAACACTAGCTCATCAACAACAAGGAAAACATGCATATCAAGTCCCAAAAAGTTGGGACACTGTTTAAAATGCAAATAAAAACACAATGCAATGATTTGCAAACCTTATACACCTATATTTTATTGCTGATAGAACATAACACATCATATGTTGAAACTGAGACATTTTACCATTTCATGGAAAATATTAGTTCATTTTTTAAATTTGTCACACATGTCAAAATAGTTGGAAGAGGGCGATGTTTACCATTGTATAGCATCCCCACTTCTTTTAACAACTCTATGTAAAGTCGGCCGCACATAGAGAAATGCGACTCAACTCAACTCCACTGGAAATCGGCTTGATGTGCATTGGTTCCCAACCCACATTTTTCAGTCTTGACGACGTCTCGACAGAAATCGTGCTGATTCAACATATCGAATCGCCAGGAGTCAGTCTCGGTAATGTGCGGTGGGCACGACTCCGACTTGGCAACTTTTATCATTGGTGGACATGTGTGTCACAACGCAATCACTGTCAATAGATGGCGCCATTTCCCAGGCGTGCGTCGTGGTGTCAGTCTGCAGCTATGTGCGAGGTTCCTTCCATCATGGGATCAGTCGCGTTTCTCTATGTGCGGCCGGCTTAAACTTGTGGGAAGTGAAGAGACCGGTTGCTGGAGTTGTAGGAGAGGAATGTTGTCCCATTCTTGGCAGATGCAGGATTGTAGCTGCTCAACAGTCCTAAACCTTCATTGCCAGATTTTTCATGTCATGGTGCACCAAATGTGTTTTTTTTTTTTGGTGAAAGGTCTGGACTGAGGCAGGCCAGTTCAACACCCAGACTCTTCTCCCTTGAAGCCATTTTGGTGTGGTGGATGCAGTATGTGGTTTAGCGTTGTCTTGCTGAAATATGCAAGGTCTTCCCTGCTATGTTGCTCTAAAACCTCTGTATACTCAGCCTTGATGGTGCCTTTCCAGATGTGTCAGCTGCCCACGCTGTAGGCACTAATGAAAAACCCCATACCGAGAGATGCAGACATTTGAACTATCCATCAGAGGACAGTTCAAATGTCTGCTGGATGGACCCTCTCCTCTTTAGCCTGTAGGATGCAGTATCCATGGTTTCCCAAAAATATCAAATTTGACTAATCTCACCACAGCATCGTTTTCCATTTTCCCTCAGATCAATTCATTCCATTTTGTTTACATTTTACACAGCACCCCCCCCTATTTTGGATTTGAGGTTGTACAGGTTTTTGGTGCCAATGGTTAAAAAAAGTCACAAGAATTTAGGAATTCAGGCGCTGATGAATTAGTTGGTGTTAAAGACGTCTTACTGTTTATCCTCCACAGCTGCCTGCGCCACTGAAGTTTTTAAAATTGCTACAAGGTGAGTAAAACAAATCTATCTTGATAACTTATTCCAGCATGTCAGAAAAATGTCCATGTTTAGTGTGGAGATATATATCAGTTGGATCTCTTTTCCAAATCCATAGCAATCCAAATCATTCCTGAGCTGCTCCAAAGTCTTGGTCATAAAATGATAAAAATGCTCAACAGAAGGTACAAAATGATAAACAGTATAGGAGACCAAAATGAATAAAAATTAATAAATAATCAAGAAAATGAACACTATGACGAAAGAATAAACAAAAATGTACAATATCAAAGAAAACAGAGTTGCAGGCGGATAAACTACCCTTCTTTGGAGGCATCACACTCATTTTGAAGATCTTTATCCTCCCTTTTTTATTTGATTCGTAGAACTTCATCCCTTTGTTCATTCAACTTTTGTTTTTTTTGGGTTATTTTATTCCTTTTCTTTATTTTATTGTTACTTTTATCTATTATATCTGTCAGTTTTGATCATTAATGTATTCAGTTTTTGTTTATTATGTCATACATTTTTTTTTAGTTAATGCTTATGACCAAATATTTCCAACAGCTCTGACATAAGGATTCTTCCTGTAAGTGCTGTACTCAGGTGTCCATATGTTGTCCATATTGTGCATCTTAATATTAGAATCTGTTTTTTTTTCAGTGCATATATACCTTTAAATAATTACCTGGTCTTTAATGATGTGGATGGCTTGTACACCTACACCTTTGAAGCAGAACGGAAGGTTTGTTTGACATCTGCGGTGTTTAAATTAGTCAGATGACACAGTGCATTTTTCCATTACAGAGAAAAACTAGTTTAATCTTTATTATCGTGTCTGTGTGACTGGCAGGACAATTGTTCAGCGTGTAGCCAGGTGCCTCAGGATCTCCAGTTTCCTCCTTCTGCAAAATTGCAAGAGGTTTTAGAGTACCTGACAGAGAACGCCTCGCTGTGAGTACTCGGAAAATAACGTTTTGAAATGTGGATGTCGCATAAGAAAGATTAGATTAAGATTTTGTGTAAATGTTTTCTAGGCAAATGAAATCCCCTGCTATCACCACAACTCTGGAAGGGAAGAATAAAACACTGTATTTGCAGGTAAATCATTCAGTCATTAGAATAGTTGCCTTTTTTTTTTTTTTTTTTACAGTTCTACCAATAAAATCTTTTTTCAAATTTCTTTCAGTCTGTTAAATCCATTGAGGAGCGAACCAGGCCAAACCTGTGCAAGACATTAAAAGGTAGTAAGAATGACTGTTTACATGCAAATCAGTATCCAACTAATAATGGCTAGTATGTGTAGGAGAGAATAGGGTGAGATGGAGGCAGATGATTTGCTGTGGCGACCCCTGAAGGGAACAGCCGAAAGGAAGAGAAGAAGAAGAAGATGTGTAGGATAGGGTACACATATTAACCATTAGCTAGTCATTTATTATCTGTATTATATAGGGTCTTTATATAAATATATAATTTATTTCTTATTTAGTTAATTTGAAGTACATCAAAACTTACATGTGCATTCATTTACAGCAAAAACTGACATATTATGGACTAATCGACCTACACTCGATTTCGGACTTAAAAGCATTTGATTTAAGCATCTGATATCTGTGGACACCTTGTCTGGTTAGAGTAGCTCAGATTCTCAAACCTGGGACAATGTTTTACCCACGATACTGAAATTGGGATATGATGTTTACATGAGAAAAAAACATCATGGGGATACTTCAATACCTAAAAATCTCTAGTGTACTGATGTGCCTGTAAACCCAGTCCATGTCCCTGTCTGTCTGTACCTGCTGATGTCGATAATGACACTAATAAATGCTTTTCTCTTCTGCAGAGCTGGGTTTGTCAGATGGACAGGAGCTAGCTGTGGCTGATGTCACCACACCCCAGACTGTTCTGTTCAAGCTTAATTTCATCACCTGATAGTTTGCTGTGACTCAAAGCACTGATCTGACCTAGGTCTAATGTAACAATGTTACTATGCTATTATTACAGGAGTCTATTTAAGTGATGGTGTAAATAAGATACGTGAGCTCATTTGTGTTGTCGTATGAGTACAGAAACTGATTTACACGTTTTTTTCTGTTAGTAATATTGTTTACTCCTATTTGTATTTGTGCATTGTAGCTTTTTTCCTTGTCAAATGAGAATGATGTGCACTATGCTGTAATAAAGTTTTATTATTACAATCTCAAAGTCAGAGTTGTTTCCCACATCAGTGTTTTTGGCAGAATTAACAAGGCAGCTTTTGTTTGCACCTGTCAAATCTCAGATACATCATCCACACATAATGAATTTAAAACATGTCTGTGGAGGAAGAGACTTATTAAAACATAAATGTTTTATTTGGCACCCAGCAATTAAAACTTGATTCTACAGTCTGCCTGAGTTTATCTTAAAAACACATCATGACACGTATATTTAGTAATTCATTTATTAAACACTAAGATGTTGCTTTTTCTTCTAAGGAACTAAACACATTTTGCAAACTGAATGTGTCTACATGGACTATCAATTGTTAAGGTCCCATACCGGTACTTTCAAAATGCGTCTTAACTGGGTTTTGAGGATTAACTGATATGAAAAATGAAAAATGTATTCAGCTCTGCCAGTCCTGAGAACTCCATACAACAGGAGGACTAACAGAAATACAAGCTCCTTTGAATTTGTGTAACTTGGAACATCACTAGTGAGACCCAAGCATAGTCACACCCCTAAGCCAATAGTGCTAACTTTTGGCATCCATATACACTGCCTGGCCAAAAAAAAAGGTCACCACCCAGATTTAACTAAGCAAATAGGTACAAGCCTCCCATTGGATAATTTCTACAGGGGTGATTATGTTTCAGCTGGCAACAAGTGATATAAGGATAGTGGCGAACCATCATCTTCGAAGAAAAAATGTGGTTGGAAAAAAATCCTGAATGATGATCTCCAGTAATCACTTAAATGTGTGGTGAAATCAAATTGTAAAGAAAAACAACAGTAGAACTCAGGACTATGTTTAATAGTGAAAATAAAAGCATTTACAGTTATAGAAATACAGTTATCTACTTATTGCCTTAGGTCAACGTGTGATAAGGGGTGCAAAGGGTTTCTTTGTCAACATTCTTTTGGAGGAGGAATCACATTACAATATTACATGTATTTGTGCAAAGTTTAAATTCTACATGTGTGTTTTAACCTATTTATTTAAAATAACTATTACACACTTTGTTTGTGTCAGGAAGGGCATCCGACGTAAAAAACCTATGCCAGATCAAACATGCGATTCATTGTGGCGACCCCTGAGGGGAACAGCCGAAAGGAGAAGAAATTAACATTTTGACATGCCTATGGACATGTCAGAGAAATCACACCTGAAAGTGAGGACAATGAGGATGACAACAGTGGCGAGGAATGAAAAAACAAAGCAAATTAAAGGCAAAACCAAACCACAATAAGTCAGCATACACATGTAGCTTTAATAAACCACATTAAGCAGTGCTCTAGACATGGACAGGTTTTAAGAGCATCACAGAGAAAACACACCGACCAGTCACATTAACAGTCTACCTGATATGCAAATAATTCCTAATAGTCACCTGAAGCCCCTCTGCTCACCTGCCTGGACGATGGCGCTCGTGTGAATCATCCGAATGGCCTCGTATTGAGTAAAATCATCATGTCCAGGATGTCAGTCCAGTATCACGAGAGTTTGTGAAATGTCCCGATAGCTTTGCTTCCGTCTCCAGTACCGTGGTGTCCCGGCGAATGAATTTAATCCGTTCCGGCGTCACGTTCACTGGGCGAGTCATTCGTTAGCTGAACCGAGTTTTTCCATAGGAATACATGTAAAACCAATTAATCCATTCTGGACCCACGAAAACTCCCATATAAATTATGTATTACACACCGGTACATGCACATTTATTAATTTATAAAGTCACTTACCAGAGGAGGGTGTGACAGAGACGCCATTTTTCTTAGGTCCCATGATGAAAAACACAAAATGAAGCAGCATTTTAGGTGAAAAAATTAGGTGAAACAATAAGTGGAAAGATTCGTAACCCGAATCACGAAATTCATAAACCAAATTTTTCATTAGCTGTGACACAATTTTGGCAGAATTTGTAGGAGCGTTTGTTACCCGGGGCACCACTGTGTCTTTTCTTAGCACCGCTTTTATTATTTAAAAAGTTTAGACTGTGCTTGTTTGCTCAGTTGCAATTAAGTGTTGCTGATTAACAGAGGATGGTACGGTCACATCATCACATAGGGACTTGAGATTGGGCACATAAAAATACATGTTACCCAGTGTTCATCACTGTTTATCTGTGGATGACAGAAATATTAAAGAAAAAATATCATTTGATTTGTTTTTATATCATTTACATTTTTGTGGTTTGTGTAATGATATCTGTATGATTCATCCAAAGAAAAGGATAAAATATGCGGCACCATGATAGAGAGGGACTTCTCATAGTTAAGGGTATATGTATATAATGACGGATGTTGCCTTTAATTACTTTTTGAACTTTTGAGAATGTGATGGGCGACTGCCAGCATTTTGGTTTGCTCGCTTTTCCGTGTATATTGCTAAATTATCTCAAGCATTATGGCTTCTTCTTAACAAATGCAGGATTTTACTCAAACTACAATGACATTAAGAAAATCAAACTCAACTTGGTTAAGAGGCACACTGTACATTAACCAGCAAAAGGGGCAGGCGCACCCCCTTCACCCATTCCAGACAGTAAACAAACTAAAGGAACAAATATCAAGCTGTAGTGTTCCTATTGTGTTATTAAATTGACACTAGAAATCTACCTTAATACAAACTTTCAAAACGTGGAAATAATATAGTTTTTTTTCTCGGTGTAACGTCCCCAAATTAATAACAAAAATGCTTTGGAGTAATTTTTTATCATGCATCATCAACATGTGTGCAGTAGAAGCACGTATATAATAAAACAAGCACTAAACCATCAGTAACAAGAAGTAATAAATGATCTACAGTATCTATCTATCTATCTATCTATCTATCTATCTATCTATAATAATAATAAATTAGTTGTTTTTAAGGCATGTGACTAAAAATATCAGTGAATCAAGAAGTGATGAAGCACTTGGCCCTGATGGTGACTTGCTTTCCCTGTCCTGTGCTGTGACAGGACGTCAGTGTCCACTTTAAGCTCCTTACCCTCTAATGAAAGTGGCCGCGTATTGTCCCAGAGACAGATGGTCTCCTCGTTGATTAAGTTTTAATTTTGCTGACGGCTAAAGCTGATGAGGCTCCTCATCCCAGCGTCTTCCTCATCCCCGTCTGATGCTGCAAACTCCTGGGAGCAGAGCTCAGGTGATAAACTACAGGTCGTTGTGATCGTTTCCTCGGAGGCGATTCGAGCGTGTTTGTGTCACTTTTACTCTGAAATGAGGCGTAAAAGTTGGAGATTTGTGTGCATGAAGAGACATGTTGCGCCTTTGCCGAGCGATGTCATGCTTTACAACGACGGGAGCCGCGGTTTGGCGTTTGCGCCGGTAAACTGAACGGACAAAGTGCGTACTGTACGTATTTGATCATTTCACTTCTCCTCTGAAAACTTTTGGACCTACCTTATGTTTACTTTCAGATAATTGATTTTTTCTCTTTATTGTGTCCAGAACTGATTTTTTTCATAATGATCTTGTGTCTATTTGTTCACTTTTCTTCATTTTCTTGATAATTTCCTTCATGGTTTTGTTAATTTCTGCTCATTTTATGCATAGTTTTGTCTATTTTCTTATTTAGCTTGGACCTTTTTGTTCAATATCCAAAATTTTCTTGATGATTTTGTTCATTTATTTTATGCCTTTTTTGTCCCTTTTCTCATTTATTTTGTACCTTTCTTCATTTTTTGGATTCTTTTCTTAGGGATTTTTTTGCATTGTTGCTCATTGCATACTTTTGTTTCTGTATTATTTCTTGCTTATTTGGTTTCTTTGTGTTCAATTTTCTTTGTTTCTCTTGATTAATTTCTTGATTGTTTTGTTTGTTTCTGCTCATTTTGTGCATTTTTTTCTTTTTGTTTTTTACTTGTTAATTTAGTTCCTTTGCATTCAATTTTCTTCATTTTCTTGATTATTTTCTTGCTGATTTTGTTCATTTCTGCTCATTTTGTGCACACTTGTTCTTTTGTTCCATTTCTTGTTTATTTTGTAGCTTTGTGTTCAATTTTCTTTGTTTTGATTGACTTCTTGATTGTTTTGTTCACTTCTGCTCATTTTTGTTTTTTTCCTTGTTAATTTTGTTCCTCTTGTTCAGTTGTCTTAATTTTCTTGATCATTTTCTTGACAATTTTGTTCATTTCTGCTCATTTTGTGCATAATTTTGTGCTTTTTGTTCTTTCTTTTGTTAATTTTATTCCTTTTTAAAATTTTCTGTGTTTTCTTGATGATTTTGTTCATTTGCATGCATTTTGTGGAGCCCTTTGTTTATTTTTCTTATAAACTTATGCAGAAAAAGTACAAATTCAAGCATTCACAGCTTGTGCAATGAATCACAAAAGGCTGAAATGTAAAGGTCCACATATGAGAATGAAGTTTCAATTTGTAGAGTTGGTGATTCACTGTCCAGTACATGCAAAAAGACACTAAATGCACAAAGGTTTTGCATTTTTTATGATACTTCAATTCTCTGTGTTTGACTTGACTTTAACTACAGTGACTAATTTATGTATTTTGCTTGACAACCAAACACGTAGACTCAAATCAAAACCACAAATTGCAAATGAAATCACAAAAGAACTTTTCCATTAAACCCAGCAATCTCAATTTAATTATAATGAAGTCTGACATATTTGTAAAATATCTGAATGAATTGCTCCACGCACACTAATGATGTGTTTTACTCTCTCTTACCTGGAATAAATGGTGAAATTAGTCATCAACATGCATGCCCCAGTTTCCATTCAAGTCATAGAGTGAGTTACTTGTTCTGTTGCAGAGCTGAGCTTTGAGCACAAAGATGTTTACAGCTGAAGGAACAGGATGAGTCAGGAATGAGTGACCGGCTGACCTGAATTTTCCTCTGATCGGGTTTTTAATCAAGTTTCTTTAAGTTTAGTTCATCTTCACGAATGCAATGACCCTAGAAATCATACATGCAGATTTCAGGGGGACTTCAAAGTGAGCAAAATGTGTTTGTCCACTCAATAAAGCAGTTTAAATTCAGTGTTTGCTGTTATTTTCACCACTAGTTTGTAAATGTAGTTGATATGTAACTGCTGAGGCTCTATTAACCCTTCATTCTACTTAATTTGTTTGGATGATTTATTCTATATTTTTGCCCATTTCTTCAATTATTTTGTTGATTTTTGGTCTTTCTTTAACTCCTATTTTCATTTTTATTCACATTGTGGATGGTTTGTTCATTTCTTTTTTTGTTGTTGATTGATCTCTTTTTTGATCATCTACATTTTTCCACTTCTTTTTTGTTGCATTTTCCACATTTTACAGATTATTTGGTACATTTTTGTTCATTTTCTTGATCATAGATTGTTTAGTTCATTTTTTTGATGATTGATCAATTTTTTTTTCTTCATTTTATCAATCTTATTGCTCAGTTCTTTTTTCATCTTCCTGATCATTGGCTTGGTAGTTTCTTCAGTTTTATTCTTTTTTGTTGATCATCTTCTTAATTTTTCCAGTTCTTTTTTGTTCCACTTTGCACGTTTTACTGATTATTTTGTACATTTTTGTTAATTTTCTTTATTATTTTGCTCCATTTTGTTTATATTCTTGATTGCAGATTGTTTTGTTAATTTTTTATGATTTATCTTTTTTCATTTTCCTGATTATTTTGTTCATTTTCTTTATTATTTTGTTTAGTTTTTGTTTGTATTCCTCTGCTGAAAAGGGTTACACCTGCTGCACAAACAGCTATAACTTTTCTAGATGATTTCCCTAATTCTTGGTCATTTTCTTGACAATTTTCTTCAGTTTTTTTCTTTTTCCTTTTCCCTTTTTGTCCATTTGTGAACATATGCAGAAAACACTCAACTTGATGGATTAATAAATCTCCAGAAGCATATGGAGAATTTTATTTGTCATATCATCTGCCTTCTGATGCTTTCAGTCACACTACAATTAAGTGTGATTATGTATCAATGCACATTTTTGTCTTTGCAGATAAAAACAACAATGGTGGGTCTGTTACACTGTGGTGTCCTGCTACTGTGTGTCATGAGTCTTTGCAGCCAACAAGTGTCCACAGGCAACCAAAGCTCAGGAGGACAGAGCGGTGAGTGTCACACCCACCCAGACCAGTCCCACACCTCTGGGGACTCATTATGGCTCCTGGTCACCAGCGTCAGCCAGGATAGAAAAAAATAACTCTCACTGCAAACAGACATGGGCATTTGTTGTGCAGAAAAGGATTTAAAATAATCCATTGAAGGGTTTTTGGTTACCAGTGAACTTTGACTTTTTACTATTTAATTTATCACTTCTGTCCTGGGGAGGGAGGGGAACATTTTGTAATCAGGCAACTCTGGATCCTCTTGGAAATTTTGAGCATTGAACACTTCACTTTGTCCTTTAATTTGTGGCTTTTTTACATACTAGAGAAAACAAGCAAACACGATGTTCAATGACATGAACAAAATAAGCAAAGAACAACAAGAAAATAATATAGATATGCACTCAATAGTCCACAAAATGAATGGAAATGAAGAAAAGCGATACAAAGTAAGTAAATACAACAAAAAAATACAAAATATTCCACCACATGAACAGAAATGAAGAAAAGGATAAACAAAATGAGCATATATGAAGAAAGAAAATGAACAGAAATTAAAAAAAGACAAAATAGCAAGATGTTTTAGAGAAGATTCACAAAAATAATCTAGAAAATTAAGAGAAATTTGGAAAATTAAGAACCTAGTCATGACATTTAGAGAGAATAAACAATAATGAATTTTTAAAAATCAACAAAATGGGAAAAAATCTAAAAAGACAAGCTACAAAATGAACAAAATAATTAAAGAAATGTACAAAAATGGTCCCAACATGATCAAACATTACATGTTTAAATGTACAGTATTAACTACTTGGAGAAAAAAAACCCCATAAATTATGAAATTTAACGTTTATTGAGGGGATTAATACACATTTTTACATTTGCCATCTCCTATGTAAACCCTACAATACCATTGTCATGCACAGTATTTGTACGTGGTGGCGCACATTGTCTAGTCACAGCGGATCCGGCAGGAGGAAAATTGATTGATAAAGATTGATTGATGAGATTTCAGCTTTGAATTGTGAAGCGCCTAGAGATAATCGCTGATTATGATTGGTCCCAACAATAATGTCAAAATCTAAACAAAAATGTGCACTGTTTAGAATAATACTATGTTTTCATTTTTCATTCAGCAATAAAAGGTCTTTTGTGGAGCTCTTCGATTCCTCTGCATGTGTTTTTGTTTGAGCAATTTAACAGTCGCATCACCTCTATATTACTAGAGTGCATGTCTAGGGTTATTCTATGTTTTCAATTCTGCTCTGTTACACCACCTCAACTAAAATCCAGTTTAATTGTATGAGCATGAATTAACATTAGAGGATTATACATCATATTCAGTTGTCTTTATTTATTCTTAAGAGAAACAATGCCAAATCAGACCAAATTATTTCTGTTTGTGCTATTTATTTATTTTTAGAAATATCAAAATGCTCATGATTTTTGCTCATATGATGTGGTATCTGTCGCTGGTAATGGATGTTTCTGAAATGGAAAAAGGGAGTCATTATCTGAGGCTTCATTTCCATAAGTCTATGTCATATGGTCATGCAGAGGACTGTTCCAATAGGCTGTGATCTCCAGTTTCCTCCGAGGCTGTATCTGTGGATCCTTGGAAGGCTATGAACACCCAGAATCCTTTGTGTGAGTGTTTTAAAAATGTTGGTATTTGAAAAGACAGGTAGAACCATAGACTGTATATATTTGTGGACAAAGTGACTGTGTCATTACTCATTTTGGAGCCAAAAACAGAAAGTAACCATATTTGGACAAATGGCAGCGGCGCTACCGGAGTGTATATCAGGGGTTTTATGGGTAAGCTAATACTAACTGCTAATTTACTGATGCAGTGAAACTTCACCAAGCATTGCCAATTAAAGCCATATTGTGGTGTTGTTAGTTTAAACACTTAACCACAACTGCATTCCTTTATATCTCAGGCAAAACTATGCTCTGTTGAATAAATAGAAGATATAAACGTCCAACTCAGTCCGACTCCGCTGGCGTTTTTGTAGTAGGTAGATCATTTTGACTTTGTTATTTTATAAGTAGCTGACCAAGTGTGAGCACCCCTGGTTTAAGTTATTGTGTTGTTTTTAGATTAGAATTGGGTTGTAAAGCACGTTGTTTTTAATCTGTGCTTGTTTTTAAT
>JAQQAE010000147.1:0-41094 GCA_029823295.1 Pseudamia nigra | reverse complement strand
TGCAAAGCATGAAATGTTTTTGCTGCATTTGTATTTTATTGTCTTATTTTTTTGTGACCAAATAAACTTATTTCAAAACAAAACAATGTAAGTCATCATTTTTGAGTTTTGTTTTTTTGTTCATTGTTAAATATTTTGCTGCATTTTCACAATTATTTTGCTGGGGTTCATTTATTTCCTCCTTTGTAATAATTTCCTTTGACTTTTTGGGCATGATTTTATTCTTTTGTGTGTATTTTGTTGGTTATTTTCTTCATTGGTCTTCATAATTTGGTACATTTTTGATCATTTTGCTGATTATTTTTGCTCAGTCTTTTCAATTTTGCTTATTTATGTTCACTTTTTTGATTATTCATTCATCATTTTATTCATTTTATTTCAATTTAGTTGATTCAATATTCATTTTTGTAGATTTTCACAATATTCTTTTCATTTCCACTCATGTTTTAAAACTATTTTGCTCATTTTTACTCATTTTCTTGATCATTTTGAATAAACAATGGATTGCTTTATTCACTCATGCTACATCTGAGTTCTTATCTTTATGATGGCTTAAATTCTAATTTAATCTAAATATACATTATTCAGATTATGGGAAGTAAAGCCATTACTGCCAGTGCCTCAAGGCTTAAACAAATAATTCTGAAGAGACAAACCTTTGATAAATCACAGCTTTATTTGACTTGTTATTGTAAAGTTGATATAATATTTAGGCAGAGGTAACAGATATCATGTCGAGTTGTCAGTATATAATCAAAACAAAACCAAAGCATAATTATCAAAAACATCAATTTGTTGGAAGTTTTTTTAATGCCTGAGTTACAGATTTGTTTGGTTATATTAAATTTGAGGTTTGGGGAATGAAAGCTGTAAAAAACATGCACAGCTAAAAGAAATGTTATGTTTGATTAAAATTAAGCTGATTTTACTTGCACTTCTATTTTTAGTTTGTTTCTGTTCCTGCTGCATTTTTCATTGAATGATTTATCTCTCTTTATTTTGGTTAATAATTTGTTTTTTCGATGCTTTCATTACATTTAAGATTCAGCCAACTATTGTGAGCCTGAATGTGAAAAAAGGCAAATGCTCCTTTAACAGAGCCTCCGAGTTCCTGAGAACCTTATTGTACGTTCATGTCTGTGTGTATTTATATCCTGACTGAAGACAGAACTTGACCTGCATTTAAAGCATTGTTGACCGAAAACACAACTGTTCTCCATATTGTTTTAAGCGTATTTAGAGCATTTTCTGTGGCTTCACCTTTGAGTTTGAGCGAGTTACTTGCTTGTGCTGAGTGGATTGCAGTGTGCCATATTAAAAATAAATAACAACAAATGACAAAATAATCCACAGAATGAACAAAAAAATAACAAAAATGAATGAAATTATCAAGAAATTTTTTTTAAAAATAAACAAAATAGTCAAAGAAATGAACACAATGTTAAGTAGGGTTTTTTTAGAGAGCCAAAAGTTACAGAACATTTAAATTTACTAGCAAAAAACAGTACAAGATGAATATAAATTGCTGTATGAAAGTACTTCTGTTCATTTTGTGCATTGTTTTATTTATTTTCTTGGTTATTTTTGTCATTTTTGTTCATTTTGTGGAATGTTTTCTTCATTTGTTTTTTTATTCTTATACAGTTTTAATATTTAAAAGAGTTGTCAATTGTTAGTATCATGTGGATATTTTGATCATTTTGTTCACATTTTGTTTATTTTATTGATTATTTTGTTCATTTTTGCTCATTTTGTTTTACTGTAATTAAGATTTTTTGACTGTCTGGGTTGTTTTGTTCATTTTGTTGATTGACTTTTGATACATGTTTGAACAAATATATATGTTTACTAGCTTATAACAATGTGGGCCGCAAGGCAACACTAGTTGAGAACCACTGATGTAGAATATACAAAGTAAATACTGTAATAACCTTATTTTTCTAATGTAGTCCATAGCGCCATGATAGCAGCTCATGTATGGTGAAATTGTACAAGGAAACTGTCCAGTTTCGTCTGTTGAAAGAACACATTTCATTCTGCTGTTAAATATGGAATATCTGGATGCACTTATATGAAGTTTGTGTTTGAGTTTATATTGTGCTAAGGGCTGCTTGTTTCTTGAGAATAGTGGATGCTATTTGCAAAATTACAATAACTTCAGAACTGCAAACTCTGATCTTGACTGATTTCTCTGCATAGACACCAATGTATAGGCTGTTATCATCATTGTAGGCAATAGGCAGGGGAAGATGTTAAGATCAGGGGTTCAATACTTCATACAGAGTACAACTGCAAACAGGTGATGATTTAGGCCCTGCACGTTCCAGACTTTCGATTTAGGCTTGGAAAGCAGAAGTAATTACATAAAATTCTTCTAAGTATATAATCTGTGCGCAAGAGGAAGAAAATTAAAGACATGTGAAGGAATGAAAGCCTGTTTGTGAGCAATTGTGATAAAGAAGGAGGGAGGGAGAGACTGACGACTGAGTTATGAGAAGGTCGAAAGCACAGAAAAGTGGGGGTGGGGTGGGACATTAAAAAGATTGCGTCCGTCTGGCTAATGGTTCTTTATGGCTCCCGCATGTCCTCAGATGGGCAGGATGACTGGCAGCGAGTGTGACCACTGGTAACTGTACATCACCTCTGTTTGCCCCCTTAAGCTGACGTCCCACTCAGCAAGGCTGCCTGCCACGGTGAAACGAACCACTAAAACTCCATAAAACCAACAGACTAAACAGCCATTCATCATTACTGTGCACACATGAGCCGCATCACACACAGCAGTCTTAACTGTCCCACTCAGTGACTCAATGCACACATTAAAACTTCATCAAGTATTACTGATACAAAAAAGTCTGACCGCTCAAACCTCAGTCACCATTCGTAATGTCCAGAAATAAGGCAGTCATGGGTGAAAATGGTTTTTTTGGTCACTTTTATTGAATTGGTGATGACTTGACCTAAGTACAAAACAGTAATTTTTGAGAGACAAGTGTGGAAAAAAGATGTAACACAATGAGTAGGATGCATTTATCTTCCATGTGGCGCTAAAATCCTGTTTCCTGGCCTACCCAGTTTGGTGTCTGGAAGAGAAGCGTGAAGAAAATGTCAAATAAGACCAATTGTATAACAGAGCAAAACAAAGTGTTGTTGTTGATTGTGGGAAATGCAAAAATGTAACATACATGTGCAAACACTTAAGTGCTGTCGTTTTCCCTGTCAGAGTATGTAATGTGTGTGTTCTGCTGGTGAGCTTTGGGTGGCTGTGAGGGCTGACAGGGACCCTAAGCAGCCGGCCCAGATGGCAGGCAGTTAAATGTTCTCTATATGTAAGTGATTTGTAGCCTTGAGGATAGCAGGATGTAATGGTTCTCTGTGAGTTGTTTGCAGCCTCTTTTGTCTAATTACAAAAACTCCTTAATGAGAGGGGGCTTTGCTTTTTTACAGGACAGGGTTATGGCAACACTCCCGCTGCAGATATTCAAACAATAGGGAGGAGGGTAATTGAGCACATCAAAAGATACCCACAAAAGAGTTGTATAGTTAAAAAGTGAACATTTAACATGTCATGGCCTTGGTGCTGTTAGGTGTCAGGGAAGAAAACCAACCCATCAACCCGCTTTCTCAGACATGCCTGTCTTCTCAGAGAGGGGAGGTGTGTGAAGCTCCAGCATCACACACCTCTCGCACACACACTCCCGCAGTTTGGAGTATGTACGTGATTATGACATTCTGTGTAGTTTCAGTACTTGAACAGTCTGCATACCACTAAAATGCACAAGGTCAACATCAAAAACACTCTTAAATGGGATGACTGGACCCTGAGCCAGACATCTGCAGTAGGTTCTAAGTGCAGGGAACTCCAGGCTTTGAGTAATGTTCACCAAGAGCCAGTGTGAGGGTCCACCTTATTTATGTTGCTGAGTTGAGTCACTGCACAAGCCTCGTTTTATGGTTGTTTGGAATCTACCTTGTCATTAGACCTTTAAAGAGCAATGGAGGGATGAAAGCTTTAGCTCTGTTAAACTTGCTCTTACTGGTTTATTTCGTGTAAAGAGAGCTTTTGTTGACAGTTGTTCATCAACATTCTTTTGCCTTGTTCTTCTGGGCTGATCATTTGAGTTCCTTTGAACTGCACTAAGTTCACGGTGACCTTAAAGCAATCTGATCAGTCAAGGGCATAATGTTTGCACTCGGCAGCAAAGTGTTGCTTTGTGTGCGTTTAAGATGTACAGCATGCGTGCTGCTCACTTCATTCCTGTTGCTGTATGCCTGCTTCTTCTGCATGTTCATGGCCAACATTTGGATGCAGAATGAGAGCTCTAGGCTTTCTCAGTCACTTGGTGATAGGGTGATATGGCTTGTTCCTCATAACCACATGACCCTTGAATGACACAACAGACAAAAATGGACGCTAGATTCACAGTATCAACCATTGAGCCAATGCCTTTGATCTTGCAGAGACCCTCCGATAAACAACAACCAGAGGCTGCACAGAATGCATTCATATTTACAGTAGGTACATCTAGATAATTCCATATCATTCCAGAAAAATGGGCTATGATTTGCTGATTACAGAGCACTGCTGTGATGCGAATGCCAAAACATGCAGGTTTAACATGGAGCCTTAAAGGGGACCTGTGAGAAGCCGCTACCCCCTACCCTTCAATTACAATATCAGAACACAAATAACGCCACCTCATTCTTCTGAAGTCACACGGAGAGAGCATCTGAAAAGGATCATGTGAATTTCACCACTATGCATAACCTTTGATTAATTAGGTAAAATTTGGGCTGATTGATTTGAAAAAAAGATATAAACTCTCACCAGTTTAGAGTCAATCTTGGCCTCCAGCATGGCGTAGGTTGGCAGTCCATCTCTCAGTTTATTCTGGTTTCATGTTCAGTGTGTCTACAGCACACTGTTTAGAAGACAATGGCAAGAGGGCAGAAAGGATAAGGATTTTGTTTAAAATCCAAGAGATATCACAATTAGACATAACAATCAGACAAAACCAGGCTACATTATGTGAAAACAATTCTATTTTATGTTTCTACAAAGCATAGACAAATATAATCTGTAAGATCAACATTTCCCAATGCATGTTTATTAACTTTATGATTTAACCAACTATGTCAATTACCTGCTTATTGCCTCTTCTTAACAGGAAGCATGGATTTCAGGGTGATGGTGGATGTACAAAATCCAGGACAGAAAGCAGAGTGCACCACGGACGTTTTAGATTTCTATAATAAGCATGTTTTGGTCCTGTCAGTACATGATATAAATTATAAAAATGGTTTAATACTTACACATGAGTATAATTTCTGCCTAAACATAACCACAAAAATCATTAGCTAAGTTAGATATATGATATAAAACATTTTCTAAGAAACTTGGTTTAAAAGCAGTAAAAGCACTATAACATTATGGTACAAACAGAAAGCTAGACTAATTATGTTAAGCTTTTGTTCAAAACTTGACTCTTACACATAATGCTATTGTTATGGGATTTATTTATTGGTTCCTTATTTGTGATTGTCCACATGTATTTCTCATTGTTTCCTTACCCTGACTATTGTTTGTTTGATTGACTGTTGGTGTGAATGTACATGGAGAGCTGTAAATGTATCACCCATTTGGATTAAATTAAGTTCTCTGAATCTGAATCTCTCTTTTGCATTCAAATGTTTATTAACAATGTTGTGAGGCTTAACATTGTGACCTGTCATTTTTATTATTAAAAAACAAATACAAAACACAATAGCAATATTACAGTCAGTCACTCATTGAAAATGAACTTTGATAGGATGTAAGCTGCTAATTGACTAGTCAGTGCACTTATTATAAATAGCATGGTATTACACTTCAAGCTAAAATAACCAAAACCATATCTAATCTAAGTGTGATTTACAGACTTGTAAGAATAACTCAATTAGAAGTTCTGGGACACACTTGTAAGTTTTCAGTGTCTGTGGTTACTTTTCCCCTTATCTGATGTATGTCTCTTAAGGACACACACACCTGGTTGTTAAAACTTGTTTTGACATATTGGTCCAACTGTCCCTCAAAATGAAAGCCAGGTTGGAAACGTACTTGCTCTTTGATATAGCAAGACATGGATGTGTCACAGCAGCGGGTGGGAGGGACGAGGGTGGCTGGCATTCTTTGATCCAGAGCTTTCTCCTGTGCAGCTGGCTTCCCTTGTGGCTTTCAAAATAACTAGACCCCCTCAATACCCCCATCTAGACCCCCTTCCCCCTACATTTCCTGCCCCTTTCCTCCTGTCTGACCCCACCAGTTTCCACACCTACTACATTTCATATAAGAACCCCAATAAATATTCTCAACCCCTCTGTGCACTGCCCACAGTCCCTACAGTAATCCTACTCATCTCAAAACTAACACACTGGCCCCTCCCACCACTGAAAAACATCGGCAAGAAACACAGTTAATGAAAAACTATAAGTACAGATGTGTTGCTATACAGTGTACAGTAAATTAACATGTGCACATGTTATTACAAAATAACAGGGACTATAAAATGTTTTCAAAAACTATTTACTTTACTAATTATCCCTTCCTGGTCTATCAATCATATTTTGTGAGACTTCAGTGAACAAACCAGAAACAGTCCTAGACTTGGCTCAGACTACAGCACTTTTCATGCACCCATAGCTCTGCAAACACAGATCCCACCAATGACCTTATGGAGTTCAACTGTCGCTTGAGACTGAGACTTCTTTAAAATATTCTTATGATGGAAAGTATTCTTCTTTTGGCATGTGTGATAATGTCTGTCTTACCTCAGGGCTTATAACAAAAAAAAAAAGAAAAACAACTACTGCTTTGTAACCAATGAATTTTTGTCAAATGGTGGCAAAACCACATAAAGAAGGGATCTGAAATGATGTCAGTGTCTGGATGGGGCATTAAATGCATAAATAACAAATAAAAAGTATTACATCAGCATAATGAGCAAAATAGGGTTTGGTTTCCAAATGACAGTACATACAGTGAAGAGATGGAGGAGATGGAAATTAAGACGGCATAAGTCTTTTGATTCATATGTATCTCCACAGCTCGACGGATAGAAAGCAGTATAAGAAGACTGATGAACCTGTCACTCACTGCAACAAACTACTAACATTAGCTGTGCTGGACAGAATTACACATCAGATCATCAAAATGTGTGGAAAATGGTGCATGACAACAAAATTGCTCCTATAGATAATTGCTGAGGACCTAACAAGTATGGAAAAGTGTCAGCTGTCCGAATGACGTAAGCTTAGGTTTTGATGGATAACACATGCCTGCAATCACAGTGACACTAGCAACATCAAGGAAGTTGGTAAAGTCTTACTTCAGGGGGAGATGACGTTCAGCAAAAAGTCCTACATGCTGCTGATATACCATAAATATCAGTGATATACAAAATATAACACTTGGATTTGGTTTTAAATGCTGTGTATTTAACACTAAACATTTGTGAAATGTTACGTTGGCTGTGCTATGGTATTTGAAGACCACTGAAGTGTTTTGTGTCCACCGCTATAGAGTTGAACAATCTATTGTTTCCTTATCATTACTGCAATGTACCTAGTGGCAATATTCACACTTCAATACATGGAATGTCAGTTAAAATAAAGGACCTTAAACACATTATATTACAGCTTCTCTGCTGTGTGATATAAAAGGAAAATACATGGTTCTCTCCATCCAACTAATAGAAGTCTGGTAAAGCAAAATTTATTCTGATTCGAGGATTGCTGGCAGAATCTGCTGCAAAGTGAACCACAAATCATTCTCAGTCTTCATCAGTTTCTTAGCAATTCTTTGTAAACTGAATTATGTTAATTTGAAGAACATTTCTGTATTTTTTCCAGTTGCAAAACAGAAATTGAAGAATGCATTGTAATTTCTGTTTCTAATATTATGCAGTTCTTCATTCTATCATGTTCTACAATAGCCTAAAAATAAGAAGTCATCACCTGTTAAGATCCTTTTCACATCATACTTATTGACACTGAAATAACCCTCCACTTACTTCCTAACAGTCACATAATCTAAGGGAAATTTGAATGAAATTTGTTATTGGTTCCAATTTTACACATGCGATTAAGTGATTGCTGTGCAGGGGTACTGGGTGTTTTGTTTGGCAATTCAGTAAAGTGGGGGCACATGTCGGTTAAGTCCAGGTCAGATATGATGATCAAAACAAACATGATCACATTTCCTCACTAGGGAGTTACTCTAACCCTCAACCCTGTTAAACGTGATCTTTGTAGCATAACACAAGAACACAGAGTGCCCCAAAAGGCCTACGGCCTTGGCCTTTACTAGCCAAAGCCCTCTAATCTAATTTATAAAAGAAAGTCTGGCAATGTTTTCCTCTCAGGAACGACATTTGTATATCAGAGAGAGTTTCTTTATCTTATTGTCTCTTGGAGAGAGGTCTTCAATAGCTACCCCTACGTAGACCTTAAAAAGAAAGTAAGAGTGAAGTGGAAGAAAAGTCAAGGAGCAGGGAATGGGTCAGACTTAAACAACCAACAATACTGAGATCCTTTGGCCCTTAAGCCAAAAGGACAACCTCCACGGCTGGTTTTATTTTACACAACCATGATCCTGTTCCTTAGGGGACGGGGATCACTTTCATTTCGACCCCTTACTCACTCTGGCTCCTGAGCTTTCGACTTCAGGCTAGGGACTTCTCAATACCAACCTCACACTTCAAGGGAGGGGTCAGGTGCTGTGTCTAACTGTGTTGAGGAAAGAAGAGGCTGGGGTATCCTTCTCAAAGTAGCCCTACACTTAACATGACCTGCTTAAAATGAATGGTGTGTTAAACAATAACATATGATAGTATTTGGAGACTCCAAGCCATTTAGAGCGACCTCGCTTTCGGCTTGGAGTAAAATAGATTTTTTGGGGAAACCGAAATGATCATGTGGTCATTTTAATGACTCAATTGTGAGGTGGAAAGATCTTCAGTGTTACATCCAAATGCACAAGGCACTCCTTCCAACTACCAGTGAGCTGTTGAGTACAAATACAAGCTAGTGATGAGGGAGAAAAAAACTGTCCAAATGATCACGTCTCAAGCCTTTGACTTGAAATGTCAAAAGAACATGTGTGCATTTTAAGGTCAAAGTAGGGTCTTGCCACTGAAACATTCACAGAGGGACTGAGGAAGTAAAGCCTCTAAATCAAACAAGAAAAACAAAAATAAATTGGAAACACACTTGAGGGATACTGAACAGTCTAGACAAAAGGATGTGTGTGTATGCAATTACAAGCATGGGCTGGATCTTCCCACTGCCTACAGTACATTTTACATAAGCTTATACTGCATAAAACAACTTAATTATGCCAACTTCTGCTCTACTTTTGTCCCGAACCATGGGCTAGAGGCAATATCTGTTGAACCATCATGGCCAACAGCTGTAAAAATGTTAGTCATTAAAAACAGCCATCAAATTCATTTGAGTCCACGCTTCAGTGAAAAAAGCTTCTGGGTAAAGGACTAATGACTTGGGTATTTGGGTGTGTGTCAAAACTAGACATGCTCTGTCCTTTGTCGTAACACCGCCAAAAATAAACACGGAAATCCCTGAAACTATTCTCAATATGAGTTGCTGCTTCAAAGGTCTCAACAAATACAGACCCCAAAACACTGAAAAAAAGGTGAAAAGGAGAAAAAAAAAATCGCCATTTGACTTCCTCTTTCAGCGTTACCACTAACCTTTGTGGTCCTTAACAAATAAATGGATCCAATTGCAGTAAGTCTGCCAAAAAGAACCAGCACTGCTAATCAATTCCAGACAATCTGCAACTGGAGATTTCGACAGGGCCTGATCATGTTCCATGGTTCAACCTTGACTACAGACCTCCATGGCTCTATACAACAGTCAATGTAATCATTTTCGTGTCAACAGAAGTAATTCATTCCCCATTTCCAGAGAAAATCATGTGTTCGGTGACTATATTTGAAATGCAGATCTTCCTTCAATATTTCAGCATTCAAATACGCCTGAGTGGCAATTTATCACATATTAAGATTTTTGAACTCATTGGGAAACTTGCACTGCAAATTACTGAGGTAATCACTAATCGCATCCTCAGATGGAGATTAATCACTAGATAAAGTGAATCTTTAATTTTGTAACTATAAAATTGATGTAAAGAGGCAGCCAAATCCCATAATCCCTCTTAATTGCACACAATTACTATAATCTTTTTTTTCCTCTGTTAATGCTCACCTTAATTAGCACTGACTAAATTTTGTGGCTTTGGTTAGACATCCAAGGTCAATTTTATTTTATGGGACTACTATGAGGTTTGAACTGAAACCTACAAAACCCTTTTGACCTCAATCCAGCCTGAAGAAATGGGGCTGAAATGTTCCTGCCTGTAAGAGCAGCTGGGACCATCTAAACCCTGACCTCTTCCTGGTAGAAAACTATCCACGAATTGGCCTCAGACAGGTGGTCTTAAAAGTTTAGTGAGCAGTGTAACCTATGGAGTCCTGGAAGCAGTTAAACCTTACAATACTTAATCTCTGAGATGTGTGGGGTCGTTGTGGCTGTGTGTGGAAGGGGCTATAAACACTTATCAGTTATCACATGGCCGATGTTCTTACTTCCCGTCTAGAGCTATTCTTAAGATAGGAAATATTACCTTTTGTCTTTAGAGATGTCTTTTTGCATTCTGCCATGGAAGACTTTTAGGATATACAAGAAAATGTACTTTTCTTTTGGCATCAATTCACAGCTTTCAATAGCTTTTGAAGAACTGTAACAAGTGACTCACCTGATGCTAATGCACTAGAGAATTCTGTAGAAAAGCTCAAAGATGAAGAGCCGGGCATTTTCAATGAAGTCCTCTAGGCAAGCGACCAAGAAAAACTCATTCACAAGAGCCTAAGAAACAGTATTATACCTACATTTATTTCTGTGTGTATAGGACTAGCTAAAAGCTTGGACTGTGTGCCAGCCTCAATAAAGGCAGCTGCAAATACGCAAGAAATCAAGGCTTTGAGTCCTTCAGGACAATAGTGATGGGTCCATCTGACTGGACAGAACATCTAGAATCAGGAACAACTCTGTTAGACATTTTCTAACATAGTATATTATCTGGGTCTTGAACTGTTTCACTCACGATTCTTAGAACCTTGTGAGTCTAGAGAAGTAGTCACTTTTTAACTCTTCAAATCAAGGAAACATTCTATCCAGGAATGTGTAATTAATGGAGAACAGTGACGAATGAGCCATGGTACTATATTACCACACCCAGATCCACTTTTTGACTGCTGTGTCCATCCCATAAGTTTTTGTTCATCATGTGTTCTAATGAAAATCAGTCTGCGTACTTTCCTTTATCTTAGTAGATGACTGAATTACTCTTAGTTCCAAGTTAGCTTCACAATGAGAGCAGTATCGGCTCTACTCTACTGCTGTCTACGCTGATCCACTGGAAAATGAGGAATCCACGTTGTTGCAATTTGGATGGAATGGATCATTAATGAGCTCATCACATTTAGATCTGTTTTCCACTCAAAGGATGTTTTTGTTCAGGGTTTTTCTGTTCTGTTAATAAAAAAATAAATAAAATCATGACTGCAGCTTCACAAGGTTTTATTTGTTGCCTTCTAACATTTGTGTTTATTTCAGTTATTACAAATACATTTAGCAGCACCAAATTAAAAAAAGAAAACAATTGCATGATAAACAGTCAAAGCAAAAAAAAAAAAAAAAAACAAACTTCTCCAAATTAACCACAAATCTTTAAATTCCATCCTAACCATATGAAACACTCCAGCAAGCCACAGAAATGACCACACTGTCTCCAGCTTTCACACTCGTCATCTGGTCTGCTGATTCGGTGTCAACACTTTTGTAAAGGATGGCCACAACTACAGTCACCCAACAACTGGAGCAGAACCAGCCCAAATAAACTCACAGATGAGAAGTCTTTCCAGGCATTCATGTACAGTAACACCTGTGCCTTGTTACCAGTGGGAAACAGAAGTTCTGTTTGGACTCTGTGACATTACTGCATATGGACAATTTATCTACTTCATCAACTGTAAATGTTCATGACCTAGCTACGGCCCCTAGGGTACCACTGTGTGAAATGTTCACATTTCTCAGTACACACTGCATTCCAACTCTTTAGTGAGTACGCTTTCACATCACAGACCTCCATCTTCAAAAGTTCTCTTACAATTGCCAGCTCTTTGTTTGCTCAAGCTTCGAAAGCTGCTATCTATGCAAAGTTTTGCTTAAATAAGTCTCAACTACATGGCACTATCAGGCAACACACATTTCAGCTATGACAACGCTTATCTAAGGCTGATAAACTTTGAACAGTTAAGTGCCCTAATTGCTGTCATCTGGGATTCAGACCACAAAGCTTAAACAAATTCTGAGAGGGGCCTGAAGTGCTCTTTTATGTGCAATCTGAGTGCCTGAATATAGGTAGGCCTATACTTTTCCTTCTTTGACATGCAGGCATCTAACATCTGACAGTGATTCCAAATTCTGGTGGAGTGGGAAAGCAACAACAAAAAAGCCTTAACAGGACAATTTCAACCACGCTAAACTCCATTTGAAAGCACTTGGCTCAAACCATTGTAAAGCGTACAGTGAACTGAACAAAAGTGGGGCTGAAAACAATACTCATTTCTTGCTATTACAGCAATCAGTAATGTGTGCCACTCTTCTCAGTGGCTCAAAATTGATGCATTACAAAAGCTCATCAAGATGAGAGCCCAACCCAAAGGGATATCCGTTTACCGCAATTACTTCATGGTCTGTGAAACATCCCTTTACCTCTGAAATTATGTGCTTTTTAAAACCTTGTGTGAATTTCTGGAGGAATAAAATGAATTACTGAGTTCACGTGAGCCAATCTCAAGAAAACATCCATAGACTGAGAAAATGCCTTAACATTAAGCCTGAGCAATACATCAAATCAATTTGATTGGTCATGTTTTTTGAGTGAATATGCAAAATGCCAAAGTCACATCATTACATAATCCACCAACAAAGGCGGATATCGGTTTCTTGGTGTTCATGTCTGCATGCTTGACCTGTCAATGACAGAAAATGGCCAAAACAATTTACTTCAATTTTGTTTTGTTTATTGATCACTATCAGATCTCCATCCTATCAACTTTTAGAGCAGGTGGCACTACCGTTCGACACTAGAAAATACTTTTAAAAAATCACTCAAAATTATACAATTTAGTGATATACGTATATTTCGGCAAATATCTTTTAGGATAAACTCAAGATAAAAGAGATTATTTTAAGATATGTACTCAATGTAAATGAATTGAACAAAATCAGTAAAAACTTTAGTATGTTCTGGGAAGGCAGGCAAGGCTGACCATCTGAAAGCACCTGGAATAACTTAGGCTCTGACTTTTGTTTTGGTATTATGCACATCTTTCATCCATATTCAAGTCTTTATAAACAAGATTCCATGATGTAAAGTCAGGACCCACACAGACAGTCCTTAAAAATAAGTGCAAATGTTTAACATGGGGTTTTTGCTATGTTCTAAATGTAATGTAATACAGGTTTAATAAGGGTGATAATATGTTGTTATTTGTAGATGGCCTCAGGAGCATTCTACAAAGAAAACATGCTTTGTAATCCATATGTAAGTAAAAACCAATCTGCCCAAACAAAGTGCAAGTACCTCAAAACAAAGTCTCAAACATGTATTTGCTAAACAGTGATTTGGGAAGCTGAAGATTTGTTTTTCATATTAAATTAAGTTTGTGCTACAGTAGAATGAAAAAGAAGCTTTAGTAAACCAGTGATGTGATTTCTAAACATTTACTCATGGGAAAGAGCCATATGATCAGGCTACATGTTTTCAATTTGCAGTTTACTGTCAAGCAGTATCGATTCAAAAGGGGCAAAACAACCCCAGCTTTAGCCTTTTAAATGTCTGGAGGTCCAAGTGGTCAAACCACCTGGCAAAAACACATTACAGTTTGTATGCACACACAACGCAGGTTACAAGACCCATTTTCTGAGAGTATTTATTCAAGCACATCAAACATAGTATACTTATTCAGGTTTTAGAACATTATGTTAACATTAAATCAGCTTGACAAGTGTTAAGGTCTGTATTTACTGACAAACACACGGATTTTCACAATCAAGGAGCAGTGTTTCTTATAAATTATTGAGAATGCAGCATCCTGCCATAGTCTAATTTATACAGCCATAGCTTAATAAAGTGTTTGGTTTTTTTTTAAAACATAAAAGAGCACTAACATCACATTTTCTGCTGCTGCTTTACAAAACTGTGTAAAAGTGGGATTACTACATGGTCAGCCACCAGCTCATAGACTGACAGTAGTGAAATGATTGTAACTTGTTGCAGTCAGACTATTTTAGAGACACAAAATATGTTACAACTCTTGCAGCATCAAACTAGACAAACAAAATAATTTTAGCACTGAATACTGAAAAAAACTCTATTAAAACAAGGGAGAAGAGCAGTACATGTTTTGCCTTTTAGCATTAATGCTACAAACAGCGCGTGATGCAACACTTTATGAAAGACCAATTGTACGGTACTCTGCTCAGTTCAAACAAAAAGACAGATCATAATTCTGTGGGAAACACTCGGGGTTCAGAAATAGATATATGATGATGAGGTTTGGATGACATAAACTTATCTAATCATATCTGTGTATGGCTTTGTATTCAACGCACAAAGAGGAATTAACAGTGTTTTTTTCATTCCGTTCTCACATCAAGCACTGCAGCTACACTTGATCAATGCAAAACCCTTTGGGGAAATAAATGCTCTAAATGGCAGTGGTGTGATAGATCTCTCTTAAAATGAGTGACAGCACGCCTCTGCACTTTAGTGCAGCGAGATCAGCTTATAAAGCTTTTACTGTTAGCTATGAGCCTGATGGGTCAATTAGAGTTCGTAGTAAAATCTGACTAAACCCTGAGTCATACAATGTCCAAGAAGATTTCTGTATCAGACATTATAATTCAAGACACTGACTATCATTGTTCGTTTTGCACAACTCCTACGCAAAACTCCAACAAATAGAAAAGATGTGTGACCAACAGAAAGTGAGAAAGAGATCACAAGATTACTAAAGATGTCTACTATGTTGGTCTATGCAAGTTAAGGAGTTTGACGATAAACAAGAAGTCCTACAAGATCTCTCTACTGTCATGGTAAAATCCAACGAACCAAGACCAGTTGCTTCACGCAGTTCTTTGGAAGGGACTTGAATTGATCAGTGAATGTTGTTGAGGTTTTTGAGGTGTTTACTCACTGATTCGCACTGTCAGAGTTTCCTCTGATCAGTGTCAAACTGAAATTTCACATAAAGGCACTCGACAAATCCTGTAATCAGATCTTTGTAAGTGTAAGATTCCTGAAAAAAGGAACAGAATGTAGGACAATCAGTTATTTAGAACAAGTTTATACTGTAGTTAACAAACATTAATAATGCTAATGTTCCAAATATTTATCCAAGTACGACACAACACAGCATTTAACAACGATATGAAAATATTTTTGGTTCAAAAGAACCACCTGCTGACAGATAAACAATACTAACAATTTCAAAGGACTTTAGTGAAAACATTCTGAACTTTGAGCACTTTCAAACCATTAGAAGATGAGTCACAACATGACCTGAGGCCATAGAGTTTTAGTGATTACACACAATTCACCAAGACAGTGGTGAGACCTCCATAGCAGCTACTGTCAGTGGTGGTTTTGAAACTTTTCCAGCTTGGAGCTAAACCTAATACACACTTCTTGAACTTATAAGGAAGTGTTTGCAATGGTATCATGGTCAGTTACTTATCCTTCAAAGCCTGTTCGCATCTCCAGGAAAATGAGCAATGGCTTGATAACAGTATGCCCTTTGTAAAGAGAAGACTATTACCTGCTGCATGACCTTTACCAAATCCTCCAGAACCTGCCAGCGCTTATGAACATCCTTGTTTGTAATGACAGCTATGGTTAGGTAACGCAAGATGTGGGGGCACATAGTCTGGATAGTGTTGAGGTATCTGGAAGAGAGGAGGATAAAAGTAATCACTATTAGAGTGATGCAGGCAAAGACATGATCTTTACAAAGACACATAATATAACATTTTGGCTGCTTATAAGGCTCCTGGCATTTAGAATGAAGAGAAAGCCTTTGCAGCCAAACAGATAAAAGTCCTAACAGGACTCTCACTGCTGGACATGAGTCCCAGCTTTAAGCCGTCTCTTTCATTAGTGTCCTATGAGAGGGAGGAGGAAAAGGAAACCCTGGCAAGAAGATATAGATCAGTGAGCAGGGACCTGCCCAGTAGCTGAAACCCAATCCATCAGGGACTGATGTTTCAACCACAGGTCAACTGGCTAAGAACACAAGAGACACTACACTGTTACGGGCTCTAATCCCACCCCAATCTCGAGATGGTGTTCTGTAAAAACAACATGTAAGGCCTGCACATACCCATACATACCACCCTCCTGGATAACAGGGGAAGTGAAATGACATTAAGTGTATAAAATAAAATTTGTAAATATCAAAGGCACCATAAAATGTACCGACCAAATAAAATTTGCACAGATGAAGGTAGGTTTGCTCTGATACAATGAATACATTTAAGTGACACCCCAAAATCTGGGTTTATTCTGAAAAAAAAGAGGGCAGGCACCTGTTTAAGTAGCTCAAACAATTAAAGGGACCTGTGGGTGTTGTGATGTTGGGGCTAAAAACAGCAGTGGGCTATTTGGCAAAGCCATTGCCAACCTGCTTTTAGCTGAGCACTCTCCCTCTGTCCCTTTGTAGTTGCTTGACTCCCGTGGAAGACCACAATGCACCGCGCTGTGTTCCTGATTAACTTATACCTACTCACTCTCCAGAGGGAGCTCCAGTAGCAAGCAATCCTGCATGAGCCACTGTACCATATCTACAGGCCATTCACCCAACCCCATTTAGGGAACCTCATCTTTTTCTCTCTTTTTTTTGAGTTGGATTATGCTGCTAAAAGAATTTCCTTACTGGTTTGCTGAAGATGCTACTGAGGCATGCAGCCAAGAAATAAAATGAGTTCATATTTCCTCTGGGGGACCATGGGAGAAAGAGAAGAACAGGGAAGTTCTCATTTCATGGCTTTGAAAAGAAAAGAAAAAGTCAAAACAACTGAAAAAAATTATAGAGACAATCAACAAACTCAGGGTGCACTACTGAAGTATCATACGCCCATCATACTGGGTTACTGAGTACTATTTCTCCGGAAATCATGGCAGCTTGTCAACAGTACACAAACAACTCTTTGGCCAACATCTGCTGACTGCAGTGGTAAGGGAGGTCAAATGTGGAACTGAAGGACGGCCATTGGTCACCGACTTCAGCCAAAGGAAGTACTGGTCAAGAAATGGGATACAAGACCTAAGCCAAGCCTCAGTGGGGAAAACATGAGGTTTGTAGGCTGTGAAACTGCAAAGCACACAAAACTACCTCAGTTTGTCCACACAGATGGTTGGGTGAGCTTTTCATGAGTAATTATTGGGCAGACCTCCTTAATCATCCACAATAAAATTAAAAACTGAGTAAAATTCAGGGAACCAGACATTTGAGTGTACTGTGTTGTGGTCGCCTGTCATGCTGTCTGTGGAGCCCAATCATCTGTACAATTATACAAACCTGCAATCAGAATTGGGGGAGGGAGCAAAAACATCAAAATAGGTGGTGTGCAAATTTTAACACAGTGTATAAAGTTTCCAATCTGTGATACACATGGCCTCATTCTCAACTTGGAGAGTAAACCGACCACACAAACACACACGTCTGAAACCATTTAAATAGTGCAGGGATCATGAAGAAGCCCACCACCCAAAATGTGTTCATAAAGAAAACAGCTTTCTTTAAATTAAGTTTCAAAACTAAAAAAGCAGGTGACAATTTCGTATTTGTACTGTATTTCAAATAGTTCATACCCATTGCAACCCAATATAGGCCAAATATTTATTTCTAATTGACTGGGGAAAAATCCTTTTATTTCTTTTATTTTATGGTGAAAAGTTCACCAATCTTAGGAAGAATAAAATCTTAGATAGAAAAAAAGAAAAAGTGAAAACCTACAAAAGTGTGCCAGTTACACAAGGATGAATGAGCCAAAATTCATGCATGAGGTGTGAAACCATTGAAAGGCTACCCCAAGTGCTTCATTCAAGCTACACCACTTAAGATGAAAAAAGCCATTACATTGTACCACACACCTTAATATGCCAACAGTCATGACATGTAGGCCAAACAACGTGACTTCCAGTGATCCTGCTTTGCAAAGCTTGGACACTCGTCTTTAACAGCTACACCCTGTTACTCTTCTCAGAACTTTCGAGTTTCCAGGAGAAAAACAGAGGATAAACATGATCTGTATATAAATAAAAAGTTCTTTACAAATTGCACTTTCCTTGGTTGATATACCAAGAACTCAATAATGATGTCTCTGCCCTCTGCCACAAACAGAGACCAATGACTGAGCCATGTCCTTTGCTGAAGAGACTGTAGAGAAGAACAGACAGACTGGACAAATAGGAATCCAGAGAGGAAGAAAATGGGAAAAACAAAGAAGAATCAAATAAGTCCATGTGAGATAGATACACAATGAAGATTTAAAATAACAATATCACTCGTGTCACAAGTTACATAAAAAAAAGTTCTGCCCTCCAGCAAGAAAAAATAACTTATCCTCAAGTTCAAGGTTTTAAGTAGTCGGATCAGTGTGTGGTGAGGAATAAAATGCCACAGAAGAGCTATACTGAAAGTGAAATGTCAATATGAGAGTCTATGTAAGGGAATCTAAATGCAGTATCAAATTCTGAGAAGTGGGGCATTTACGTTGTTATCGATAGTCTCCCTCAGGCGAGTGAGGTCCTCCATGGCTGTATCTGACTCTCAGAGGCCAGTGTGCCCCTCAGAAAATTCAGCACATTTCCATCTGTAGATCTGACCTTAATAAGAAATAATATGATGCTCTTATTAAAACCTGAAAAAGAAAGTGCTCCAATCAATGAAGCAAACTTTCCCAACATTAGTTGATTAACTAAATTTTATTTAAATATGTTGAGAGTCAACTGTCTAGGAAAATCTTCATCCAAAATTTGTATCCTTATGCAGTGAGACATGGGACTGACACGACTTGGTTGGTTTTAGAGCCCTGTTGCAGAGTGCAGTAACTTTCTTTTTCTATACCAGATAAATTTATTCAATTTTGCCATTCTAAAGGAATGAGGGTTTACACACAAAACAAAGTAACCCTTAAATACTTTTTCATGTTACAACCACTATAATGTAGATGAACAAAGACTGGAAATCATTGTCTGAATAATTTATTAAAACCACAATATTTAGGTAGCAGTAGTTGTTATTTCATGGTGCATTGCTCAAGGTTGACAGAGTGAAGAGAATGACTTGTTACCAGCCGCGAAGCAAAAGCTGGCATTGTAATCACAGTGTCTGTGTTTGTGCCTTCAACATGGCTAAAATTCATTACAATCTAGTCAGTTGGGTCTGAAACATAGATAGAGTATGTTTCAGAGTAATGTCTTTTTGTCTGTCATGTTGTTCATCTGTCCGACCGATAGCTCAAATAGCTATCAACACCAAATTTTGCAGATGTGTTTCTAGGATCCAAAGCAAGGTCAAGTTTTAAAATGGGTGAAATTGGACCAAATCCAAAATGGCTGCCACAGTTTTTCTTCCTGAAACTTGCAAATTCTCATGGATAGAGCACATACACCTCTTTGATTCATACACAAATTATTCCTTGACCCCAAAAACTGAAAAGAAATCAAGCGGAAGCCTCTGCCTTCACTCTAAGTAGGTCAAAATGGCTGCCAAACTATTGTGAATGCTGTTCGCCCAATTTCACCCCAGTCATTATTAGGCCCGAACCGTCCATGCAGTAAATGTGCTCGCATTCCCATAAAAGTTGGCATATATATCAGGTGTGTGTTTCTTTAGACCACGGTCACTTTTGTGAACAGGGCAAAATGGCGTGTGGGCGGGGCCAAAGTCACCTTATGGAGGGCAACTTTCACATATATGAATGGAATTCAGTACCCGTGTATCACACTCAGGCAAACAAAAACTATAATTTCTCTCATGAGCCCACCCCAACAGGAAGTCTGCCATTTTGACTTTTGTGGTCATTTTTTGCCGTTTTGGCCATTTACACATGATGTGTTTGAATGAACTTGTCCAACATGTTTTATCCAAATGACTTGAAATTCACACCACATTATCTCACACCTGACAGTGTTGCCATGGTAACATGGCGACCCTTTGCCATAAAACAGGAAGTGTATTTAATTCTGAGCTACAGTATATCATCAGATCTACATCAAATTGCACATGCTTCACAAGCCATCAAGTAAAAAAAGATATACAAGCTCACATGGTCTTTCACTTATATAGTGCCTTTCTACACTACAGCACTGAAAGCGCTTTACACTGCTTTCCATTCACCCATTCACACACCCATTCACACACCAGTGACACTCACTGGGAGCAACTTAGGGTTCAGTGTCTTGCTCAAGGACAACCCGCTCTACCTACTGAGCCACAGACACACATGATTTACTGTATGTAAGTTGACGATGCCCAAATGATATTCATCTGTATCTGTCAAATAAAAAGTGCAAGCTACCCTCTGTGTTTCAAAAAGAATGGACTACACAGCTTGGGGGCTTCCATTGCCAGATGGCTTCCAGTCTTATTTGTTTTAGTCAGTCAAGCAGCTTTTGGCATATCATTTCATCTTAAAGTAGAAATCTCATGAGGGATCAAAAAGAATGGTTGTTGAAGCTGATGCTGCAGAGGGATTGATGTCCTCACAGAAAATGAGTAGCAAGAGAATTCTGGTAATATTTGTTTGAATTAGTTAGAGAACACCAAAATACATGAATGTCTGAAGATCATTGTCACAGATGCAAATGGAAAACATTTGCTCTTCTGTCCCAAGACCTAGGTGTGTTTTTATGGGTTTTTTTTTCTTTGTAAACTGATTGCATCTGTTTTGGTATGTACTGTAGATCAACACGTAGTCGCCAATCTTCACAGTCTTCAGTCTGCCATTAGCTGCAAAGTTGAACTGTCTGATGGCGGTGGGGCTGAGGAATCTCCTAGCATTCAGTTGTGCAGCATATTGGTCTTAGCCATCCATGGCAGATGCTCCTCTTTCCAGTATTTTTGGCATCTCAGTCCCATTAAACCATGGTGTATCCAGGCATTTCGACAGAGGAGTCTGAGTAGTCACTGTTAAGCCAGGTCTCACAGAAACACATGAAGCTAGCCTCCTGAAATTCCATCTGGCTCCTCACCAGTGCCTCCAATTCATCCACTATGTTGGGTAGTGAGTTCAAGTTGCCATCAGGAAAGTTGGTAGAAAATGGTTGTACTTGAATCTTCTGTCTTTTGGACGAGCCCTGCAACCATGCAGAATCCCACAAAAGAAGATCCAAAAAAGCAGTGTGCTGTATATCCAAACATTTTAAGAAAAAGTGGAGAAAAAGAAGAGAGCTTTTGTTAGTTGCTGCCACCTGCACCAGCACATTCTAGAATACCAAACCAAAAAAATGCACACTAATTGAAGAGATTACATAACCATGACAGGGGGGATGTCTTGGGTTTGCAGCAAGACAATTCCACATTAGCCTGATGAATAAAATTGCCAAATTTGTAAATGTGTGCACTGAACATATTAAATGCTTCTATTACGGTTCAGTTTGCCAACTTTTAATTAAAAAGCAACATTTTCAGCCATTACTTTCAGCACCTCTGGACAACTCTGTCCTTAGCACACAGTAATTCAGTTGAAATATAAACTGACGGTAACGAGACATATCTTTGTGTATCTTTGTGAGTAATCACTCACAAAAACTTTGCAGGCTACTGTTTGTAACTTCCAGAACACAGTTAAACAAACAAAAAAGAACCAGGTAATGAAACACAGGTTGAGAATGCCTGTGAACCTCAGCAGGGCAATCACTCTAGAGTGGACACTGGGCCACACCCTTGGCCTCATGGGAAGGTCTGTGCCACAGTAGTTCACGATAACACCAAACACCAGACACGGTGACATGAGTCAAGCAGGAAGTCAATGTGGGTGTCTGTTGAGTGGCCAGAGAAACATAGATGCTAACCACACACCCAGCACTGTGGACTGTGAGACACAACAGATGTACAACCAAAGGAAACACTAAAAAAAAGAATAGGTTTCTGTTGGACCCCCACATATTGGTAAGATTATTCGGAAATAAAGTTTTTTTTTTCTTGGCAGTGATCGGTTACACTCTGATAATGTTTCAATGAACTGTGATAATATGAAATGGTGGCAGGTAGAGGGAAAATATTTGGAAAATCTCTTGTGGTATTCTAGCAGTGGAAAACATAGAAAGATGGTGTATCTATCCATCAAGTTGAGGCAGTAAATTTACTTTGATCACAGAAAACAACTCTGGTCCATTTATAGGAAGGGTTTTTTTGAAAGAAGTCACAAGAAAGTATTCTTACAGTAAGAGAAAGATTTGGCTGTATTTCCAGAATAAGAGGTCAGCATTTCATCTGCTGAAGTGTTTTGTTTTGTTTGTTATTTTTTCCCCTCTCCTGGAAGTCCCTGCCTGCTACGTTTGGCTAACCTCCAGGTCATTATGGCAGTTTTCTACACACACACAGCCTGGCTTTCACTAGTGGCCACGCTAGAGAAGTTTCAATACCTGGGTTTTTCCAGCAGTTACCTTAAGTTTCCATTGGTTTGTGAAATGGGCACATTTTCGCTGACTGACCAGCAACAATAAATTTACTGTGCTAGGGATCCGTCGGGATACTCAATCTTTATTCTTAACATTCAATCCCTGCATTAAGTGATGATATGAATAAGTTGCTCTTTTCGGGCTAGGCCACACTGTAACAAGACCTGAGGCATGGATTTTGCAAGGCTGGCTTCCTTCGTTTAATTGACTGGGTTTCCCACGTTAAATGACTTTATGGAGCCTCACCTCTCTCATAGAGAGGGAGAGAGAGAGAGAGAGGGAGAGAGAGAGAGACAGACAAGGACTCTGTGAGGATGGGAGGTCCACAAAACACTGAAAGAGAGGAGGGAGAGAGCAGTACACAGAGTCTCACTAATGAAATCCATTTCTACCTTTCCTCCCCATCTAAAAAGCCTCTTGCATTGTCAAGAGTAAGCAACAGATATCCTGTTACTGAGGCTGATCTAGCTGGAACTTAAAATGAGAGGTCTAACAATTTGAGGGGTAAAAAAACTCTGCTGGACTAAGAACAACATACCTCATTTAGAGCAATCTTGGTTTATTTAGACTGAGTTGCAAAGCCATAAACAACTGTTGTTGGAACAGGGATACATATCCGTTGCAGGCCTTTGAAGACTTCTTAAATACATTTTTTTGGGGGAAAGAGTGCAAATGGACAGCTTGGGCAAATTACTATTATTATTGTCTTGTCCAGGATGCTGCTCCTTTTTTCCTACAGATTGAAGCAGATCAGTGTAAATCCATCAAATGTAGTATGCAACTGCTTTAGGTTAAGAGGCTGTTTGTAGTGTAAAGGGTTCATCATACCCAGTGCCAAGATTTTCAGGAGGGGACACTCCACTACAGTAAATGTGCATGATTAGCTTTAGTCACTGTCATCTGAAAGACAAGAAACAACTCAGTGGAGTATCAAATGGCAATTAGAAAAGGAACAAAAGATGGTTTTAATGTTTTCACTTTAATGACCAGACAAAAAGTGACTCTTGCCCATTCTTTCAGGGCTTGCTTTGGCACATGTTCTTGCCTAACCGCAAGGCTACATGCTGAACCAAAAACAAACAAAAGCAGGAGGACAAGTGAGTGACACTTGGAAACCATAGACTATGCAGTCTGGTCCCACTGGCCATCATAAAACCTTCATTTGAGTTGAACCTACTAGCACTTGACGTTAGATAATGCCAGAGGAGTCAAAACAGAATTTAATTTCTGCTGGAAATTTGATTTTATTCCAAATGGAGGAAGACCCCAAATCCAGAGCTGTATAAGGAGCTTTTAGGCAAGAGCACACTAAAGAAAGCATTTTACTAGAGATGGATACCCTAAACATGACTTGAACTTCAGGCTAGATTGTTCAAACCATCAATTCACACAACTGTCTAACTCAGATAGGACCCACAGGCAATTCTCATAAGATTTAAAAATATATCTTTATCACATTAAAAATGTTTGATACCTTTACCTACATGTTATTAAGATTTTTATGTTTTTACCAACTGTTTCTATCTTCAAAGTCCTGTATACCTTTTTGAGCTATACACATTGTAGTATTATTGAATTGCAGTTAATATGCTCAATAATACATGCATTATTGAGCATATTAACTGAGCAATGTCTGATTTTCATTGTTTAATTTTTATTTTAAAAAAATTTATTATGACTTTTGTCAGATTCAAGTTATTTCTGTGACCATTGTGGGTTTTTCTGTCATTTACAGAGGGGTACCAACAATTTTATCCACGTCTGTATAGTCAAAAAAATAAAAAATCACTTTAAAGATTCCAAGTTACTGTCTAGTGTATTTTTGCAACATTTTTTTTACTTTCTTTTGAGGAAAAAGAAAGAGAAACCACAAAACCAGAACCCATGCAAAAAGTGTCTTTGTTTTAATAGTCATTAAAATGTACAAATGCAATCACTGGGGTGTGGAAACATCTATCTCTGCAAAACATACTTATCTAAGCAATCTAAAATCTATTTAATCAAAAGCCTGTTTTCCAGAAATATGTTATTTTCTTGTTTCCCTGAGTCATTTTACTGACTCTCATCATATACACGCAGTCACAGAAAAACCTTGAAAACTATGTGTAACCCTCTTGATGTTAAATAAGAGACACCTTGCATAGCTTAAGCACATCGCAAGCGCAAAAGTCGTGACAAGGGAATCTCTGGCCACAGCACTCAAATCAATAAGCTGTCTACTGAGGCCTGACTCGTGAGAAGACTACAGACAGATTATGCAGTCCGCCACTGATCACTTGGCCCAGTAAAAGATCCCACTCAAGTTGTAGAGCAGCAGTCGTCTGCTAATACAGAAGACGTGCAGAGAATTGAATAGGCTATGACGTAAGCTTTTCACATTCAATTACTTCTAAGTGTTCTTTTCCTCTGCTATGCAGGCATCGGCCTTTTGAGGAATTAAAGCAATCTGGCAAACATAATTTGAAGTTCAATTTTAATATATCACAGAAATGTTTTAAGCCAGTGTATAAATAAAAATAGAACATTACGTTACTCTATTAACAGAGGTATGGTGTCGAGTTACTGCATCCCTATTAACTTTAACTGATGCTTAAAGTGTCTGACCAACATTTCAAACTTACCAACATGCAGAAGAAGTACTGTATATGTTTTCAACTGCACTAATGTAGTTGACACCCTGATACTAGAACATGGCATATCTGTACAGCGTGTCCAATACTCTTGATGGAATGTCAGAAGGATATATAACTGTATTAATATTGGTGAAAAAGTGAAACAACAACACAAACATATTCTCAATTGAAACACAGTGTTTACTCTGTAATTATATTCAACTGTTGTGCCCAAAAGATTTTTTTTCTCATTTGTGCAACCACGGAACCATTTGGGTTACACAGCACTGCAAGCATACACAAAATTAATAACTGCTAAAAAGTTTGAGGGTAACACATATAAATATCCATGTTTATCTTTGTTGTTTTTGTAGGATCGTAATAAAAAATCAAAAAATATAAGTTAAGAAAATGCGTGCACACTATAAACACATAAAAGGGATAAAAATACATATTCAGTGTGGCATCCATTCCAGCAACAACCAATAAGGACCTTTTGACATGTGCTCAATGAAGTCTGTCTTGAGTGTGCTACGTCTCATATTTTCTATCCCAAACATTTAAAAACATTTTAACTGCAAAACACACAATACTTGACATTTTACTACGGAGAATCTCTGTTTATATATTTCCTGTGTAATCTGGGTGTATTGTGATTGAGAAATGTACAGTATGTGTATGGTCACTAAATCTGTACATTATCTACCAAACATCAGGGTTACATGTTATATTTTGAGAGTTTTTTGTTTAAACTTATTTCTCATTTTCTGTAATAATGACATAAATTATTTGCTGTGGATGTAAAACACTGCCACATGAAAATAGAGCAAGCATTGCTATATCAAGACATTATATGGTGCATGAACAGGGAAATAATATTAAACTTGTGCAAAAGTGGTCATGTGAGCTGAATCAGAAAAGCACTTGTATATATACAGAGCTATCATTTCAGACCTACTTCTTCCTATATTTAACTGTTCTTCCGGCCGTCCAGCGTACTGACGTCACTGAACTCAGTCCATCTACAAAGATTCAACATAACTGTGACAGGCAGTGGGTGCTCCACACCATCCAAGCCTTTCTCATGGAAGGAAGTGAGGCCCTGAGCCTGGAGGTGCACTGAGGACAGGGTGCAGGTCAGCTGGATACCGGAGTGGGAGGTGACCGACGGAGTGGAGGGTAAGAAGCCAAACATCATGGTAAATATAGCACCCCCGGCATTCTTGCGGCTCAATCCACGAGTCCCGAGTTACTCCGTTTATTCTTAACTATTCACCACAGAATGTAAATGTCCGCAGAATTTGTGCAAGCCATACAAACCCTGAAAATGAGTTAAGGGTTTTGGGAAGTAATTCTACATTTCCCTGCTCGGTCCGCCCCTCCTACTTCACCCCCAAAACAACCGTGGGTTCACACAAGAGCCATGGGAAAAGCAGCGAAGAAGTGAGATGTCAGCAAATCAGGCCAACTTATGTTATGTTTTTCTGCCAAATAGTCAAAGAACATTCGTTCATCCTTGAAAAAAAAAGCAAGACAGTTCCTGTATTTAGAGGCCATTTAACTTGAGTCGCCATTTGGCTGACATCCTGGTGTTTGGAGCCCCATTCAGGTACACTTTTCCACTTCTGGTCTAAATCAAGAGCTGTGGATAAATGAAGACCATTTCACTTATAAAACAATGTGATGGGCTGTTTATTACATTTGGTTTGGCTTCTATAAATCTATGCTAGCCATGTCTAACAAATCATGGCTGCTGAATCAAGTGAATACTGATTTTTACACAGCATGAGAATCTCCATGGCTTTGTCAAACTAAGGCACCACTCAGGGTTTTTACAATCCAGCTGTCTCGTGTGTTGAATGTCATCTTAAATCTCTGTACTTATATGAAAGCCAAATTAGAACTATGTGTGTTTTTTAAAACGTTAACCATTGACTCTGCATTTGCTAGAACATTCTGACATCCAAATAACTGAATCTTATTTTGGCCTCGGCAGTGTTTCTATTGATTTTATACTGTTCCGCTGTTCTCTAAGTACCAAAATACTCACAGGTACCAAAATTAAGATTTAACAATTTGTAAGCCCTGTTGGAGCACCGTATCCAAATTTAAACTGAATTTTGAAGAAATCTAACCTTGCAAGCTTTGCAAGAAAACATTAAATGGTTCAGTGCAAATGTAGGTTTTACACAGGAACATTGTTCCTGTAAATTTAGTTAAGCAGATATTTTTCAGATTGACTTAATTTGTTAAATGATGAACTTATTTTTTTATTTAGGTAACTGAGTGTTTCTTACCATAATATAGGTTTAATTGTAGTACCACTGACAGTGTGACAGACTGACTGACTGAATCAGTAACCCTTAACCTGACAAGACAACTGATGGTCTAAAGCGCAGTAAGATGGTAAGAAATTATCTCAGCTGTAGGGATGGGGGAAAATACTGATACTGTGTAATAATAGGCTTGCTCTCTGAGGTTCTGTTGGGTTTGCACGAGTCTTGAAATTTCTTGGATTATGATTGGTGGTATACAAATACAATTGAATTGAATTGAATATCACAATACTTTGCGCTGCAATACTGTATCAATCAAAAAATATATCTATATTTTATTTTTAAAAATGTATGTGTTGAATTATTCATAAATCCTTGGTCCACTACTTGCCAGTGTTAACTTTCAGTGAAGTTGGACCATAAAGACAGTAAAACACTTTAAATACCACTATGACACTTTTTATGTATAACTTTATGTTTTATTCACTTTAAGTGTATTTTTTTCCTTTTCTCAGAAGAAAATTGATTTTTTTTTCTTCATGTTCACTTACAGTGTCATAACAACTTACAATTCACCAACATAAAAGTTAGTGAAGTGAGTTCAATTGACTGAGTAAATTATTGTAAAAGATGTGTAACTTTATTTTCGGCTGAATAATTAAAAAATGCATAATATTCAACTCTTAATGTATTGTAGTTGTAATATCAGAGCTCCTTCTGTACATTCCATGAACCAACTCTGATAATTTGAGAAATTTGGTATCACCCCTGTCAAAAATATGGACGAACAGCATCAATCTGTGACAAAAATGTGCACCATGGTATTATCTCCATAGTGTGCAGTGGTATATGAAACTGTGCAACAAAGATATTTTGCATTGCACTTTCTATCAGTGTTATCCTGGAGTCAGCTGCTACGAAGAGGCCATTGAAAAAGTGTACTCAGCATTTTTTACCACGCTCTGCACTGAAAAAGTCAAGAACCCAACGGCACCATGTAGACTGAAAAGACAACAGAGGTTTTCATTGGTTCAACGACTCCAAACAAATAAGAACATAAATCATCCTAATAGTCATCATAATCCACGGTGTCAAGCAATGACAGATTGTAGATACATCAAAATAAGACTTGATTTACTTTGATAGCAGGGCTTAGTTTCTGGCTTCAGTAGTTGTCTAAATAAGACCCACTAAGGCATAGGTCTAAGTGTTCAATAAAAGCACTAAGACCAATAGCTACTGTTACCTTTTAAAATGCTTTTCAGATCTGTTCATTAAGCTCAGTGGACAAGTCAATGAGGTTCAAATATCAGCCCTTTTCTTTTTTCAGCACTAGATGATCCAGAAATAATGTAAAAAAGAAAGACTGCATCAAGCATTATTTGGACCATACTAGTGGAATTAAACTGTTCCTCAGCTTCCTCCTTTTGGCCCAAGACAGTCTTTTTATTGACCCCAGATGAGTTTGCTATTGTTTTACAAATGCAATAGTACAAAAAAATGTATGACTTCAGACAGACACATGATTCCTCATCCAAAAAGAGGATTTTAATCTTACTCCACATTGACAGCAATCTTACAATAGCGCAGACATTTGCTAAGTCAATGTCTCTATTATCCAGCTTCAAATCTCACAATTCCTTCACATCTATGACCTAAATAAACAAACGTCTACAGTCCTACTAAAACAATAGAATAAAACCATGCAAACTGAAAAAGATGATGAATGTGGAAAATGCTTTTGATTAACTGAACACATTCTCGCCAAGATGGAAAGAGAGGATGAAGAGTGGATATGAGCAAAATATTTTAATCACTATCGACGACAAAAATGTCTAAATAAAGTCAACCACAACATCTTGTGTCTGTCTCCTATCACTTCTGACTCCGGTATAAAAAAATGTTTCCCTGAGAAGGCTGGTTCCTCAATTCCTCGCTTTGAAAATCCCTCTGCAATGCTGCTATGCTGCCTTCTCTTTCAAATAACAGGTTTTACTAATCTGGGATCCATGGCAATACATTTTAAAACCTCACGCGTTTCATGTTTTAATATCAGCTTTTGGAAGGAGAAAGAGACTGCTATTAAAATAACTGACTTTACCTGCTTGACTGCGTCTGCCTTGTTGTCTCCAGGCCCTCAAATATTTTCTTCATAGATTCCGTCTCTAGCTGCCGTTGCTTTAAATGGCCACAACGGTACTCTTTCTCTCTATAATCTGACAAGGTGGATAAGAGTGTTCTTAGACACATAAAAACAATAGACCAACATATAAACAGTCCAGGCTCCCACACTCCAAACACTGTAAAGCTGACTTTACTGTTCAGTCAGTCCTGAATTGAGTGGTTGGTATAATTCAGTAGCACTTTACAATGTACCTCAAGGAAAATTAATATGTCCTCTTGTTTTATGTGTTGTGTGTAAGTACATCTGAGGTGTGAAATATAGAGTCAAACACAAGAGGCTAGACCTGCAACCAGCATTTATTTTCATGGTTGATTAATGAAGTTTTTTTCAGGTGATCAATTAATTGTTCTGACTTCAAGCTGCCAGAAAATTGGGAAAACATGTTTCTCACAGGCCAAGATGAAACCCATAAATGTCTCGGTTGATTCACAACCAAAGGAAGAGTCCATTGTCACAGAAGAGGAATGAAGCGAGAAAATATTCCTATTGAAGAATCTGCAATCAGACAATTTTGACTTAAAAACTAAAACTACTAAAACTGAATGTCAATGATCAAATTAGTAGTCAATTTGTAATTAATTACTGATTAATCAATGAATTATTGCAGCTCAACAAGCGGTCTTTAACAGCATTGAATATGTGGAATTTCCTTATCAAAAAAGAGGCTTTTGTGGATGTCCATGGCTAAGTCCACAATGTTTGTGTCACTAAGGAGGTCCAACTTTTACAGCATTGATCTAAGTAGTACAGTCAATAATTTCTTTTTATACAGGAACATTACTCCATGAGGGTCTAACTTGACCACAAAGACAGATACTATGTTTCCAATTTAATCAGAAGTACAAGACAGTAAATGGACAAAGAGTTGATTCTATTTTTTCAGTAACTTCTGGCAATGCCTCCTCCCACAACCATTTTTATCCTGTGTTAGTATAATAATCAGTACATGGCCCTTAATGGGAAAAAATTTTTTAGTTTTGTCACTAGCTTCTCGCAAAGCCTTATCCCCAAACCATTATGGGAATAGTCTTATTCTCTCATTGCTGCTAAATGTTGTTATATCTGCATTAAACAACACAAAATAATACACAAGCTAGAAATTATTTGTGACAATGATCCAGTTAAGCTTAATATTTGCTGTCACTGCTGGCAAGACTGTTATACAACATATAAGGACAACTGGGAACAAAACCCAGTCAACTATAATTTGCTTTAAAAAAAATGGACCTGCACTTTATAAAGTCAGTAACATTTTAATAACATGTTAGCTGATGCTTAGTGAAAATCATTCTACTCCTGTGGTAAATAAAGAAATCCAGCCAGGATTGTTTTAATACATGCAAAGTTCATCACAACAAAAGCCAGGAATTTCCAATTAAGCTTAATTAAAAATTTAATAGCATACATGTATGGACATGAAGCTGTTTGGTCTTTTGATTCTATGCATCAACATATGTGTAAATGCTGCATATATGTTTCCTTTTCTCTGCACACATGGTAGTTTCCAAGATTTATACAAACTGTTTTGCTTTTATTTTGAACAAAGAACACCATATTTCCTGCCCACTCCGGTGAAGTATGAATTCTTTACACAGCTGGGGAAAGTGTGTCTACCACCTTCAGTGTACATAGCTTTTAAAATTCCTTAAAAACCAGGTTTGGTGTCCCAAAAATAAACCAATGCTACTCCCAAGTGTTTGTTTTTTCATAGTTTCCGTACCCCTTTGACAGACAGGATCTCCAGCTAAGGGAAAACGAGGTGACGCTCTAAAAACTGGTCAGTTTTGGTGGTGAAGTCGTACTCGCCATCTTTGTTCTGGTAAGAGGGAAGTGGATGCAGCTGTGTAGACAAACTGACCAATCAGAGACGACCTCAGCATCCTCAGAGGATAGCGGTCCTGGTGCTGAGAAGTTTTAACAGGTGCCCAAAATTTTCCAGCTAAAGATCCAAAAGATGAATTCGGCGTCCAGATAAACAAATCTACACGTCATAACTTTTTTAATGGCAATTATTGTTGAATGTAGAAAATATAAAATGCAGGGCAACACGGTGGTGCAGTGGGTAGCACTTGTGCTTCACAGCTAGAAGGTTCAATCCCAACACCAGGTGGTGGGGTTTGCATGTTCTCCCCGTGTCTGTGTGGGTTCTGTCCAGGTGCTCCAGCTTCCTCCCACAACCAAAAACATGTACTAGGTTACTTGTATGCCATAGTTGTGAATGCAAAATGATGGTCTCAGCCTCATGAAGCACCTAGAGATAATCAGTGATTATGATTGGCACTATACAAATTGAATTGAAAAAAAGAAGATTAAACCTACTTTGTTATTTTTTTGCACTAGTTTTCACACTGAATAAAAATAATCAAAATCAGCTGAAATCAACAAAATAGTGAACAAAAATGAATGAACTGTTTAAACTATGGACAACATACTGAAGAAAACAAACAAAAAAAACTACCTTATGAACAAATTCATCAAGCAAAATCATAAAAATGAACAAAATAATCAAGAAAATCATCATAACGCAAACAAAGTCATCAAAAAAGTAAGCAACACAATTTAAAAAATCTACTAAATGAACAGAATAGTTAAGGTCATAGTCGACTTTATTTGTATAGCACATTTACAACAACTCTTGCTGCCCAAAGTGCTTTACAGGTTAAAATGCAGGTGAACAATAGATAAAACAGCAATAAACCAGGTAAACTACAATAATACAATAAATACAGTAAAAACAAATTAAAACAAGCCTAAAGGATACAATAAATGAAACAATTAAAACAAATAGTACTAAAACACAGCACAGTCACTCTCAAAACAAATATGTCAACTTCAACCTGAGATAAAAGCCTATCTGTAGAGGTGTGTCTTAAGTAAAGATGTAAAGTTCTCTAGTGCTTGTGCAGATCGAATACTTAGGGGATTGTTCCAGACTCTGGGACCTGCCACAGACAGTAAAGAAAAGAGTGTAAAAATGCACCAAAAAATTAAAAAATGTATGAATGATTTATTTGAACATGTTGAATTAAATAAACACAAAAAAGAAGACAGTAATAAATTAATAAAGCCAAGATTTAACATATTCAAAAGAGTGAGAAGAATCTAAGCTTATTTGGTCCCACCCCTGTTCTTCTCCTTCTCCTTTCGGCTGTTCCCCTCAGGGGTCGCCACAGCGAAATACCAATGATTCGCCCCCGTTAATAAACAATATCATACTTCCTGATTATACTTATTTACAACATATACATATGTACAATACTACTACGTCTAAGTCAAAAATATTAATTGCATAATCATAACAATACTCCATAAAATTAACAAAATGAACAAAAAACAAATTTCGCAATGAAGAAAATGATTGCGAATGAATTCAATCACAAATAAATTGGTGCCCCAAAGGAAAGTTGCACAACCCATTTTAGGTCCTGACCCTAAGTTTGGGAGAAGCAGTTTTACAAGATTATTACAATATTAGAGACTTACACAATATTACAGTTATAACATGGTTGTAACTGTCACCACTTTTTTTAAATAGAATATCAGAATAATGGGTACCAAATTTAGAAATGGTTTAATTAATGTGTCTAGGTCTGTAATGATGCAAAAACTGTTTCCTTTGCCTGAAAATGTTCATTTCTTTTTTTTACAGAATTCATGTTTCTTCTTTAGAGAAGATTAAAATCAGGTACAGTATTTCAGGATTAAAGATAAAAGGACAAATGATATCACAAGAATAAAGCCATTGCATTTGGTGGAAAAAAGCTATGATTGTAGGGGAAATCAGTCCTAACACGCTTATTTAACCAGAAAAGGGCTCAATTTTTAATCTAAATGATATTACTACAAAATGTCGAGCTCACCCAAGAGCAGCAGTCTATTTACTCAAAGCTTTAATTTCATAAAATGTTTACTGTCTTGCTAGAGTGCTTAGAGATAATCGTCGATTATGATTGGCGCCATACAAATAAAATTGAATTGAATATTTGATGCCCTGCAATTTCTTGTTTCTTTAATTCAGCTGGGAAAATTTACAGTTAAATTTGCCACTTTATCCTATACTAACATTTTCTCTTTAAAAAAGAGTATTTTTTTTCTGATTCTGTTTTCAGCCATTCTCAGTTGACCCTCACAGTCCTTTGTGCTTAGTGTGTTCTCATTTGTTAATTTTATTTCATTCAGTTCAAAGGTAGGTTGCTGTATGTTCATTTGTAATATTTTTTTCTCGAATCACTGGTTTCTCAGAAGCTTGTCTGTGACTTGTAAATCTTTCAGAATTCCCATAATTTCCTTGTGGTGTTGATACAGTGAAACATTTCATTTATAAAGAGGAATCCAAGCGGACGTTTTGTTGAGTTTGAAAACATAGGCTTTCCTCCAGATACAACCAATATTTCTCCTAAAAGCACATCTATGACTGTGCCTTTATTGCTAAAACCCAGGGTAAAATATAGTCATGGTGAACCCTTGCTCACAAGCCTGCTAAATTTTAAAGAAAACAAGCTGATCTTTCCAATAATTTGATTTTTCCACCAGGTTAGAATGCCTTCACTGTGCATCCGAACTGTCCTCTTTCCTCCTCCAGCTGTCTCATCAAGGTGACCATGTGTTGAACATTCCCAGCCGACAACAGCCAATATCAGCGACGAAATGGTCCATTTCTAATAGGTTTCGCTGGGAACTTGTTTTCCTGACAACCACATGGCACTGTCCTGTATTCTCGACAATTCTTCCCTTGTTACCATTGGGCTTTCTCCCTTCCACTCTCACTCCTGGCTGTTGCCTGACTGCAGGTAGAAATGAGTCATAAAAAGACACCACTAACCATGGCCAGTTGCTGTTTTACTGGGTGCTTCTGACACTGTTAGCTCTGCCTCAGTGGCAGCAAGTGTTAAAATGAAAAAAAAGAGAGAAAGAAACAGCTTTAACCCTATTGAAGCCTTTTTATGCCTACTGCTTCACTTCAACATATCTTTAGAAGTTAAAACAAGACACCGTTTAATGATTTGGGAATCTTTGTATATTCCATGATGTATAGATTAATAACAATTTAGAGATTAAATGCGCTATATGTCTGTAGCTCACAAATTTTGTCACCTTTTTGGTTTACATAATTTTAACTAATGCTTAATCCTGTTTTATTTTACCCCTTTAAATTGGGATTAAAATTTTGTTTATTGAACACTCATACAGTACTTTCTTCTGAACAAACTGCACATCACTCTTTATTACAGTCTTGCTTTCTGAGACAGACCCCTATGAGTCCTTCCAACTTTGTACATAAGAACAAAATGATAATAACCCAGTAATTGTTCCTCTACGTAATGTAAATGTGTGTACAGTACTACGACACAATTTTTCTGTATGATCTTAGTTATGTGCTTGAATTTTATGTGCCAGCAATAATAAGTGTTGTTATACAATATTAAATTAGCAGTGGGAAAAAAATCTTCAGTGAGTCCGTTAAAGCCAGTAAGTATTCTCTGATAGGTTAAATACCACAAGCTAAATCCGGAATGACAAGAAATTATGTTTTTAAACATTGAGATGAAGGCCAAATTGCTTTGGTTTCTCCTGTTTCATCCAACCCACCATCACAAAAGAAGGTGCTCAGGAGATATTTTGGAATGGCAGAGGGGAATTCACTTTTCTCTCTTTCGATGTTTCAGTTTTCTGTCTTAACGCCTCACCGGTGTTACATTTTTGATAACATTCTGCACAAGAGGCCTATTCGTAGACCATACAAAAACCACATCCACATTCAAGACTGCTTTATATACACACTGTTGAACATAGAAAACGTCTTATCAGTAGCGAATATTTAGGTTAATAGTGATACAAGTTGGAATGATTTCTGTGCACATCTTTATCTCCTTATACTACAAAGCGTGCAAAGCTATAACTGTCTTTATAGTTGTGAATAAAAGTGCTATAGTCCTTGATGTCTCCTCTGTCCAAGCAACCATAACCGTTTTTAAAGGTCCAATACCAGCTTCTTCTTCCATTCCTTCAGAGAAATGCAAACCCAGACTTATGAATTGGAGAGAGTTGGACATACAATATGGGCATGGGGTGATTGACACAAACAATATAGCATTTCAGATGGGATGGATTCAGGCAATTTCCTGCAGGGCACTTTCTAATAATATGTTAAGTTACATTAATCATGATAAATAAACAGCAGAAGGGAGGAAATTAAACCAATTTAACCTGTAGGAGTGGAAACAAAAACTGGTGATTTGAAACTATAGATGGGTTGTACTGGCATGAGGGAGAAAGGCTCAATGGGACTGCAAATACAGTAAATATTTCAGCTGCTTGACTGCCTAGCTTGTGCTAGGCTGTGCAAAGTTATGCAAAGCCTAATCTTCATTTTGATTGTTGTTTGTCAGATTCAACCTCTGTGTGGATGCAATTCATGGTGGTCTGCTCTCTAGCATAACTCTGTTTTGTCATTGTGTATGCAGCTTTGTAATCTACTACTACCAAGGCACCCTTGGTTAAACCTGACCAAAACGGTAACTAATGATTTATTCAGGCATCTCTACATTATGCTCAGCCAAACAAGTGGATAAGGACGTTTGGGCTCCAGGCTTATCAAAACTTCACACAATAAAGTCCATAAAAGTGGTGCATGTACATGTATAAAGATCATCCATTATTTCTGTCTCTGCTATTCAAAGACCAGTGTGATTGCTGAGACCAGACTTGATATTCAGGTTCAGTAGTAAGATGCTGTCAGAAATAAGAGCATATTTCAATATGCATAACTGTTATCAATCGTGCTATGTGTTTGTCTTGCAGAAAATATTCTTCAGTCTTAATGGGATAAACTGAAAGGGTGCTGAACTGATGGGCCAAATATTCCATGAAAAACCTCAGCTCTCCAGTTCCATGAAAGCTTTCTTGGTCAACAAATGAATCCAAGACAGGGAGAGGAGATGATACTGCCAAAGACACCCACTACTGGCCTCATTCTAATATCTGTCAAAATATAAATCAATAAGATCTAAAGACAAATGACTTGGTGCTGGATGTTGCAAAGCCAAGCATCCCTACTCTGAATCTGAATTCCAGCAACTTATATGAATTTCAATTTTTCTGTTGTAAACTTTTTAGATATGCATCACCTCGCTCCTGGTGCGTGTCAGGTTATAAATCAGCGGCCCACACTGTTGGTACAGAGCCCGCTGCTGACTTCAGCATTGTCACACTCGATGGTAAAGGGATGAAGGTTTTTGACCAGCCCTATGGGCCAGAAAACAATGCAAACCTCCAGAGAGCACCCAGTAGCATCAGGCATGGCAGAACATCTGCACACCACGTGTATACTGTACAGACAAGACAAGATTTCCCTCACACACATCAAAAATATCATACATGGCAGAGGGGACGAGTCAATCGCTATTTGAACCCACTAATCCCTCCTCAACAAGCTCTGCTCCCATGGTCCTCTCTTCTCTCATTATGCATAACTTTTCCTCTGCAATTTTCTTTGAAAACATGACATTACAGGAAACATGGCGCTATCTCCAAATTTGTGGTCTTGAACATTCCTACCAGAAAAGAAAAGTGAAATATGATAACTCCAGATTATGTAGTTTAGTTACAGGCTTCCACTTCACGGGGGATGGGATTTGAATATACTTCTTCCTGTGGATTCTAAATTTCTCTAATAATTGGTATTGTGTGTGGCTAAGTGGAGGGCTCAGAGTAAAACCACTCTTCAGTGAATGGAAAAAAAAGTACTAGTGAACAATAATATGACATCTATGAATGTCAAACCTCAAGTTAGACCCCCTGAAGGGCCATCGAAGTGCTTTATAATTCAAGTTGTAACAGTACAACAATGCTGATTGGATGAATGAACTTCCCTTTGCTTGCTGCAGCTTAGGAGGAAGATTCTTGGGTACAAAAGAGAAAAAATTTCAGTATTTGACTCTGGGGGGTCAAAATAGTCTTATTGCCCTCAATTCCTTTCAGTCTCTTTAATAAGACTGGAGTGATGGTTATGTAAGATGAGGTATAAATGTAAATTCTTCCAATATGAGGAAAAAGAAAGATACAATAGATATGTGCTCATGTTAACCTCAATTTGGGGATTTGTGTTCTTAATAAAATAAGTTTATGCATAGTAATTGTTGTTCAGTTTAAATGAGAGCAATTGAATATTAAAATCAATAAACACAGTCAGACAACACATAATATATTACATGTGGTACCACTCCATTCCACAATAAGCAATCACGTTACAGCAGGGTGTCAGGGGAGCATTACATCCTAAGCATCATACAGGGTGAGTAATGTGAATTACCAGCATGGTGCTGTTCTGACATGGGGTTGAATATTGTTCTTGGCAGTGAAGCCAAGAGTGACAGGAGCAGGAGTGTGAGGAAGTTTAATTGTGATGTGCCATAATTTCCCGCTCAGGGCCTCTCACTCAGGATATGGGTGAGGTCAAAGGTGCAATGGAGGGAGTCCATCAGAGGCTAAGCGTGCTGAAGTCATCTGTACAGAGTTATTCGTGGCGAGGTGAAAGCAACTTGGTCAGACAGGAGACCTAATCAGATTTCAAAGTAAACACAGTGCCGCCGGCTCCAGAAGGTTGAGTCCAAACATTGTTGCTAATTGCATCTGTCTTCATTTTCCGCAACTCACTGTACAACACCAGTGAAAAAGAAATCTAGATGGAACAGGAACTATTTCAAAACCACAGAGAGCACCTCAACCTTACCTCAATCTTTAGTCCGTAACTGTTCATTTTAGAGATTGCCAACTCTGATTGCTTCTGTCAGAAATCAAAATATAATGCCTGTGAAGTGTTTCTACTGGAATATTTCTTTTTTTTCATACATGGAGACTGAAAGGGAAAAAATATATATATGCTTGTCTTGTGTGCCATATGTGGGGGTTTCCAAAGCATGGAAACCTACGTAAGCACTAGTCAAGTAGTACAATTTGGGTTTTGAGATGGCTGCAATTGGTCTCCCATATTGTGACATTTCTGTTCAAGAGAGCTGCTCCAAGTAAAACAGGCGCCTTATGTCAAGAGGCTTTTTCACCACCACCATATCCAGCTACATCTCAAAGTTATAGACAGCTTGTTCACAAAGTGTTCTAACCATAATACTATGACCTAGAATTCCCAAGAGTCACACCCGCTGCATGGTGTTTAGCACAGGTCACTATTGGGGCCCTGGCCTTCAGTGGCATCTTGGCAGAGGGGGAAAGCCCTTTACCCCAACGGACACTATATGATTATTTTAATGTGGTTGCTTGGTATTTTGTGTTCCAGCAAAAACTCAACCACATATCAACTGACTGCCATGTGAATATTTGAAAATTACAAGTGCACAAATCACCAGAGCTGAGCATAACTGTAAACAGTATTATTATTTGACAGAGATGATGACATTTCATTGTTCTCTGGTGTACTTGCATTCACTCAGTTCTGATGATGCTAAGCTGATTTACAACAATATCACTGTTGTCAGAAAAAACATCTCCTTACGCTTTCAGAAACTTAGTACGGTGGCGGTGGATATGACAACAGCCTGAAATACCTTTGTAAACAACTTAATTCAGCGTCTACATCAACAAATGTATAAGGTGGTAAAAGAGAAGTGTGTGAGCATACACAGTGAGAGGATGGCATCCACAGACGCTCCTGAGGGAAATCATGACAGGATGGTAGCTGGTTGTGCTTAGAGAGCGCATTTTTTGCAGAGGCAACTGACAGATTGAAGGCGCAGCTGGCTGTCCTACCTAATACTTACATAAAAATAGGAATAAAGCTGAAGAAAGACATTATCTGGATCATAAATATTTGCACTGGAGCAGTAGACTACAAACTATCACATTGCATTTTGTGGAAAAGTGCAATGGGTGAGTTTAGTTTCAGAGCACGTACTTCTGCAGTGTGTGTGTAAGAGAAATACTTAAAATTTGCAAGTTAGGTTGTACAGTCTGAGTAATCTGCAACTAATTGAGAAAAATGTTAACAATTGTATTTAAAATGAATAACATTATTATAATTGTTATTCCTATTATCCTTGTTATTGTTTGCAGAGATGCAAAAACCTGGCTATTATTGCCATTTAAATGAAAATATTTATTACTGAATGAATGGATGGTCTTGTCAGTTTTATTTCACTTGGTGCAAAAGTAGCTCCTCGTTTTATGTTAGTTTCTGAGCTTTATTCTGGCCTCACTTGCTTCTTCTTCTGTGAAAGAGGCGTGTGTGTTGATACAGCAAAGCTTTTCACTTATAAAAGACAATGCCTTTATTGGACGTTTTGATTAATTTTAAAACAAGGGCTTTCCTCCTCTTTTTAGGGGAAATCTGTGAGGTTAGAAAACATACGCTATTATTATTTATTATTATTACTATTATCACCATCATCAAATTTTGGATAGTACACGCCTATATCCTGCAGATCTATGACGTCGGCACGGCGTCTGCTGTCAAAACGAGGAAAAGATGGCGTCCGTTTCGGAAATGTACGATGTGGGTTGGGAAGGTAAGTAAAAGACAAAATAGATTCTCCGCACGGGTCGTTGCCGTTTAGATATATGTTTTGCGAGATCATTCGTAGATTGTTGTGTGAGAAAACACTGGGGAGAGTGCCCACTGTCCGACGTGGAGCAGACAGGCTACCGTAAGCGTGAAGCTGCAGCTATTCCTGGTGCTAGTTCGCTAGCAGAAAAGCTAAATTAGCAAAGCTGTCGTATTATTCCGTAGTTTGATGCCAGATTAACAACGGTCTTTTGTGTTTTAACTGACTGAAGCACCGTTTTAGTGTAAACCTGAAGTAATGTTTGTGTGTCTTCTAATAATTATAGCTTTTCAGGTCGTGATGTACGTACGGCTATTGTTAGCCACCACCGACCCAGATAATGGCAATAATGCAGTACAAAATATTTTACTATTTCCTTATGCCTGTGTTCTTATACCATCAATGCAAGTGTAGTGGTTGGTTGGTGTACTTGCATATTGATAGACTAGGCTTCAAATGTTAACGTAAATGTACTGATTTAGCTTATACAGACGTGGATAAAATTGTAGGTACCTCTGTAAATGACAGAAAAATCCACAATGGTCATGGAAATAACTTATTTTATTTTATTTATTCAGTTATTTGTCAGGGACAGTGCAATAGACATAGAAAACAATCTGATGTGTTGCACACAGAGTATATAGCATTAAGCTAA
>JAQQAE010000146.1:0-41183 GCA_029823295.1 Pseudamia nigra | reverse complement strand
GGATCCGACTAGAACACCCATGGAGTCTGTCTCTACCACAGTCCGTGCACTTCCCTCCAATGATTCAGCCACCCTGCTATAAGTATGCTGGAGGCAGGAAGCTGGAGTTAAATCTGAATTCTTCTCTTGATGAAGCTGCCGGCACACGCGAAGATACAGGGCAGACACAGGAAAAGCCTCAGACAGAGCCATAGAGATACAGGAAGATAAGACCCACCTCAGACAGCTCTAAACGATTCATCAAACAACTTTAATGAACACGCTTGCAATGCTGGTCTTCAAGTCCTGTCTTGGAAAACTGGTGGGTGTGTGAGAGCAGCTGGTGAGCGGTGGGGTGGTTAGTTTTTTATGAAATGTGGGCTGAGAGTTTATTTCGTAAATTTGTTCATAGGGTGCTTGTGGTTGTGTGTGCCTGTCTGTTTGGCATCTGCACCTTTGTGAAGTTTTCCTGTTGTTAATGGAAGTTTATTTGGGGAAGTCAACCTTGTAATAGATAATGGACGCTGTGATTCACTCGTTCATCTCCTCATTCACTTTATTAATACTTTGGAAGAGTGAGAAAATGGATACTGTGACTCTAAACGGCCACCTGATAATGACTTCTCTACCGCTTTAATAGAGGGTGATAGATTTTATGTATTTGTTTGTATTTAGAAACCAGACACCAGAACCTCTAGAGGGAGTCTGGACAGAGAAGAAGGAGGCCTCCAACCACCGGTAAGTCACTGCTGCTCAGATGTGGTCATTTTTCTAATTTTCGCAAAAACACCAATCTTGGCTTTCACGCATCTTTTATTAATATAAGGGGAAGTTATGTTTATGTTTTTAAGAGAAAAAGACAAATGTCGACGGAAATCCACATTCTAGTTGGTCTGGCTGCAGTTGTGTTTGTTTTGATTAAAGCTGAGGGGACTGAACTGATTGAGGGACAGGAAGTGACCTGAATGGCGCGGGGTCAGAAATGAGGGGTCGATGGATTCCCACAGCATAAACAGTTATTAATAGAAAAAAACCCAGCAGCCATTTTGTTTAGCTGCCTCCTCCTCCTGTGTACCAGCAGTCCTAGTTCTTTGTAATTACACACTGAGGAGCAGTTTAGTGTGAAAAACTTCATCACAGACAGAAAACTAAAGGACTGGCAGCTGCAGCACAAAGTATGCAAGCCTTACATGATTTAATGGGACTGTCTTTACAATGTGTTAGACACTATTGACAGGGATCATGCAATTCTGTTTTCATTAGCAGCTAATAGCGCTGGAAAACAAGTTCCTGCTGAAGATGAATCACCTTGGAAAAAAATAATTGAAATGGCACTACTTCTTACCTTTTTGCAAATATCCCCTTAAGCTCTGCGTTTATGTGAGCAAAGAAACTCAGGCTTCAAGAGATGAATATGAAAATATCAGCACGGAAACAGGGTAATTCTGCAAAACTAAGGTCAAAAAACATAGCAGTAAAATGAAAACATGAGGATTTAAAAGTGAATATATTATGCAGTTTGCCATTAATTTGAATCATCCTAAAACTAGTACCTCATACGCACCACCTTTAATTAGTGTTAAATTTTGCACATTGACAGAACTTTAATCTTTCAGAATTTTAACCTTTTTAACAATGGTTACTTTTCCTCATGTTTTCACCTTTTGTGTAGATTTGGATTCAGTGCAGAAGTTGGACTCATATCATCACCTCTAATCCTTTCACTGTTTCTTCATCCTGGCTCTAAAGTCATGTTGAGATGAGCCTTTGTGTAACTTTAACTGAACAACAAGCCATATGTAGATGTCGGTGCTGATGTCAGCAGAGGTTGTTGCAGGCTACAGTCTGAAGTTGCCATGGGCCAGATATTTCTGTCTCTGTAATTCATCTCACTGCTTGTCCTCCTCCCATTGAATGGCTGTGGTTTGTGGTGGGAAAATCTCCCTCGTTTGTGTGTGTGTGTGTGTGTGTGTGTGTCTGTGTAAAAATGCTGTAGTATTTTTGGGTGTTGGAGGTTGTCAGACCACAATGCTGCGATGGTACCAAGGATTTCTGAGTGTTTTGTGCTGCTTTCTCACACACAAAACTGCAAAGATTCAGTAATAATACAACAAATAAACACGCCTGGAAGCACTACAGAGGTCTGTGGCATCAAACTGAGCTTTTTGTGTCTGACAAAGAATTTTCCCCTTTTCAAAGAATAGCACTGACAAAATATGTGCAGTTTTTTGTCATCCTTCTGTAACCAGAGAGAATATTTTTGTTAGACCACACACGCCACTGAAAACAGAAATGGCTTCTGGACTTTGAACTGATGATGTTGTTTGAGAACAAACTGAGAAGTGCTGCAACATGAAGAGAAAATTAAATGGGATTCTACTCATTTTTTACAAACAGCTGGTGGTTTTGTCAATTATCTTCTAATTTCCTGAAGCTGATGATGTGTGTTGCTGCTCACCCTATATTTTCTTGTTGTGTTTGTTTGTTTGTTTTGTACAGGCCGGAAACCAGCACATATACCAGCCTGTTGGCAAACCAGGTAATAGGCAGGCCCAAAGCCCTGTGTAATTACAGTCTTACAACCACTATTGTTTATTTTCTCCTATGTACAATAGCAGTCAAACAAAGAAAGCAAGGATTTCTACATTGACTTGTTTTTCAGTATTGACACTATGAACATATTCTAGTTGATGTATTTGTTCTTTTATGATGCTACAGTTCATTTCATCCTGTTCTTTAGACTCATTTTGAGTTTCACCACACTTTGTAACAATGTTTTGTAAACCATATAAGTAAGATTTATATTATTTTCTCTCAGTGCTTTTGGTGGGATGAATGGCAGGAATGAATATATTTTCCATACCTTAGCTACTTTTTCTGACTTTGGGTTATATTTTGTGTATATTGTATTACAGTACGTGGTTCTGTTTAGCTTTGATTTGTGCACTGTATACAAATTCTGTATCACCCACTACCAGCAGATCGTGTGTCAGTGTCCAAGTCCAGTCTGTTTCCACAATATTACAGATCTGATTTTGAACTGTGCAGCTTGTTAGTAAGCAAACTGACCCCTGTTTATACATGGACTCAGACAACATGACAGAGTCACTATGTTATGTACTTAAGGCATGAAATGACCAACTCTGCAGGCAGCTTAATCTAGGGGAAACAGAAAAGAGGGATTTTACAAATGATGAAGCAGTGGAGTTGAGAATTATATTTATACTGTTTTTAATGTCTTCATATTTGGTCCTGTGTGGGTGCTGGACATTGAGATACATAGGGTCAGGGGAACTGCAATGATTTCTTCTGGTTCTTAATAATAATATAATTTTTTCAAAGCCTATTGAAAATAATGAATTAAAAGTCTGCTGAACCATGTGCAATAAGGCACTTAAATCGGAAACTTTAAATTTAAGGGCATTAAAGTCACATGGAAAGTCAGAAAAACAAAGTGATGGCAACAGAAATCTCCTAGTGTTGTCAAATCCAACTCCCCACTCTAAAAGATTAGACATAGGACTTAAAGTGCATAATTTTGTAAAAACCCTTCAATTCAGCATATTAAAACCTCCAGAAACCCTGCTGTATAACACTGCAAGTTTATGACTATTGGATAAATCTAGCCAGTATTGTTATGTAGTTACATGTATTTTCTTCACTTGCGCTGCAACTAAATGCTGCTGAGAAACTACCAGCATAATTTGTTCAGCACTTGTCTAAGACTGTAAAATGGTGAATGTTTTTCACCGTTATGCTTCTTTTTGCAGAGCATGCAGCGCCCCCAAAGAAGCCCCCCCGACCTGGAGCCCAAAGCCAGGTGGGCGGCCTGGCTTGTCTGAATACGGGAGACAGTTACAATGATGGAGTGAAGGTACGTGCATGTACAGTGACACGTGTGCATAAGCAAAAAATACACAGATATGCAGAAAGATTCTGGTAAAAATAGATGCAACTGCCACCAGTCACAACAGCTGTACAGACAAGCATACACAATGCATGTTTTAATGTTTCCTTGTCTTCTTGTCTTTGGCTGCTCCCTGTCTCCCACCCCTCCTCTTCCTTCTCTGCACTCTGCCTTACTGTTGACCCTAGCCCTGGCGGGTAAGCAGCACACTGTCTGTGTGTGTTTACTGTGCGTCTTGTCTCCTATCATTCACCTCCAAGTCTTCCATCAGTTTATGTCCCAAAAATGAAAACATGCTAATGTACACAGTATACCACATATGGATGTATTTGTACTAGTCATGTTTCTGTCAGAGCCCTCACCCAAATCTGAAATAGATTTGTTCCCTTACTAACAACATTTAATCCCTCACATTCTCTAACAGTACATTTTGAACTGTTGACTCAGCAGTCATTGCCAGTGTTCATGGCAGGGATTTTTCAGAATTTCATTTCACTTTCCCACAACACAAACTCATGTGTTTCTGTTTTTACACTTTATGCTGTTGTGAAACCGTTGCCACATTATTATGCGCCTGTGAATAATGATAACTAGGGCTGGAAGAAAACATCAACTTCAGAATATATCGTATAACTTCTTATGATCTATGCTATTGATACACATATCAATATTTTTTACCAAACAGTAAAGCGTCGCTGAGTCTTCAGTCACTACTTACTGTTATGGACTTTACGTACATGGAAGGTGCAGTCAGTGTAGAAGCTAAGACTCTATGTATTTCTTCCACTTTTTACAAGTAATTGTTCCTTCAGATGTCAGTGTGTCTCATTATGATACTGTACCTTTATCATAGACAGTACATTAGAAGTTACTATGTGACTCCCATGACTATAAATAACCAGCCATCATTTATAGACGTGGCGATGAGATTTAGTACACTGCAACAGTGAGTAAGACTGGAAAAGTATTGAGTTTGATTTGACTAATTTCCAGATGTGAGACTGGAAAAGCAAGCCAGTTTTCCAAAACTGCAGTAGCACTGAAATAGATTGTAAGAATGTAACACATAGTTAATATAAATAGTAGTTTGTTTCAGCTGTTTGTACCCAGATGCCAAACAGAAAGTGTTTTTGTACAGGTTGATATAATAAAGATAGTTTGCTGGGAAAAGCTGATATTAAAATTTGGACATTGAAAATGAAATTGACTACTCTTATTAGACGTAAGAGTAGAGTTCCCATACTGTGAAAAGTCTTTACTGGATTTTCACATTCATATATACAGTGTTCCCTCGCTATATCACGGTTCACCTTTCGCGGTCTCGCTGTTTCGCAGATTTTTTTAGTGCAATTTTCATGTATTTTTTTTACAGCTTATGAATGTGCATCGTGTTCTGTGTCCTGATTGGCTAAAGGAGAACCCGCATATTGTGTTCTGTGTCCTGATTGGCTAAAGGAGAACCCACGCATTGTGTTCTGCATCCTGATTTGCTAAGGCCATTGTCAGTCATCTCCTCCGTGTTGTGTCTCCTGTGCTGTGCAGTACAGAGTGCGTTCAGCTTCGCCGGACTTGTACGGGTGTTCAATCGCTGGCGGTGTGACTCTGAAGTGCTGTGTGGTTGTGGGTTTTCTCTCCGACGGAGGCCCGCGGTGTCGACAAGGGCCTTCATTGGAGGGGGTCGCTGCGGCGGAGCTGTTTGGGGGAGGGGGCTGCAACGCATGGGTCACTATTGGTGGTTTCTTGTGTGTCCAGCTTCGTAGGTTGATTATTGAAATTAAATTTGTTGTTTCTGGAGGCCATTGTGGTTTTTATTTTTATTTATTTATTTTTTTTGTAGGAAAGCGGTTTGTTTTTTTTTTTGTATTTTTTTTTTTTTTCCTCAAACAAATGTTTGGGCCTGAAAACGGGTTTTGATCTTTAGTTCTATTATACTGTACTTATTTTTTTATTTAAAATCTATGAAGGTTTGAATTTTGAGAGTGTTTAAATAAGAGAGAAATGTGAGAAAATGTAAATGCGTATCTGAGAATAGTGTTTAAAGTGTGTGGTGAGGGGTTTTACAGCGATAAAACAAATACGGCGGTGCCCGAGTTAATCATGCATTAGCCGGAGCAAGTTCTTCCATAGGAATCTACTTTGCGGATTTTGCCTACTGCGGGTTATTTTTAGAACGTAACCCCCGCGATAAACGAGGGACCACTGTATGTTCATATAATCTGTGTGCTGTAAAATAAAATTTACATATGATTAATACCCATTTGTTATTAATCTAATTAATCACAGGGTCACTGGATTAATTTCGATTAATCACAATTAATACCATTCGTTGTTTTTCGTTCATGATAGAAGGTGATATATACACTCGACTAAAGTTACTTATTTTACATTAAAAATTATATTTTTGTGTAATTTAAACGTATGTAACTAAAGGAAATTAAACCTGCTTTGTAGAACTTAACAGAACCTCTGTAATGTTCTGAGATGTTTTGCTTTTTTACACTTGTTTCATTGTTTTCATCAGTAACTAATGTAATTTGTTTCAAAATGTGTAAAGACTTATATTTTAACATTTAAATTGACTTTGAAGCAGTAAATACTAAAGAAGTTTGCAGTGACATGGGTCAAATGGAACATAAGATTTCATCACTTTTTCCTTGATATATGAGTTATTGTACGTTAATTGTGTTAAAATTTTTAATCTATTTAATCCGGATTAACGCATTAATTTTGACAGCCCTATTATTTTGTTATTTTTTTTGTTTTGTTATTTGTAAATTAGAGGTGGGTTTCATTATCTTAGTAAGTTTGTAAAGTTTTTGGTGATTCATTTTGAAATGTGTGTTTTTTTTTTTTTGAGCTGAGTGGCTGACGGGGTATTGTTGTCACCCAGGCGGCAGGGTGGCTCGGTGTCTACATTTAGTTTGTGAATGCGATCATTCCCAAAGGAAGCAGTGCAGGCTAGCTACATTGATGCTGTTAGTGTATCAATAAAATATCCCAGTCAAGTTTGAATTTTAGCATCCTTGGTCATAGGACAACTTTTATAGAAACCTTGTGAATGCGATAGTTCAAGAAGGGAGTTACAGAGCCTTGTCAAATTGATCCCATGCATGCCTCTGTTGCGTGGTTTTGCAAAAACATTCTGCAGGCTATAACTCATAAGGAGTTGCATGACATTTTTCTTTAGTTTGGGTCATTTTTTTTGATTATTTTGTTAAACAGGTCATCATTTGGTTTGTTAAAGTGATAACTCTTAACGATCTCAAAACTTGCACCAAATGTGCATGAGGTCAAGATCTCAGTCAGGTTGGAAAATGGGTGACCTTGGACTGAGGTAAAGGTCAAAGTTTAAATTTTTTGATTTTCTTGTTAGCGTATTTACCCAAGAAAGGAGAGGCTTGGGTCACCAAACTTACAAACTTTCATTTTAATCATAGAATTTTTTTCTTTTTTGTTCATATTTATTTTTGTTCATTTATGGATTTTTAAAAAAATAATTACTTCCACCAATGAGGTTATGTTTTTGTCCCATTTGTTTGTCTGTGTGTCAGGATAATTCAAAAAGTTCCAAAGGATTTTGATAAAATTTTCAGCATAGGTTGAAAATGGCATAAGGACCAACCAAAGATTTCGGGAGTGATCCAAATCACCATCTGAATCCAGGATTTTTTTTGAAGGATTCTTCATCATTGCAACATTTCAGATTCCAATTTCAGCATTTTTGTATGTAACCTCACAATAAATGCCCAGGGTCAATGCAAAAAAATTATAAGTTCACAACAGTTTCTACAATGTTGCATAGATTTATTCAGATCCTGGCAATATTCAGGATACTGTGATCCAAAACAGGTACATTTAGCTGTCACTGGAAGGTACAAATAAAGGTACAGACATGCTACTAACACCAAACTGTACCTGAGACTCAGATTTGATGTGGAGCTGGATCCAGAAGAAAATTGCCTTTATGGAAATCTGGATTTCTGTGAATAACTATTGAACTAATAATGATATTAATGTGATTCCAAATGCTATGGGTATGTATTCATGGTCAAAGAATCCAATAATGTAGATAAAGTAAATGTAGGCCTATTGTTGTTGGGTGTAAATCACATTATGGGGGAAAATGAGCTCTCTGAGTGCTTTCTACTTTAATATGTTTTTTTGTCATACCTTTCAATGTTTCCACAGTAAATGTACTGTAAAAGTGCATGTCAATTGCCAATTTTTGACTTTGGAGCCAGAGGAGATACATATTTTTTGTTGGTCTTTGTGAAAAAACCCCCAGTTGATTTAGAAAATGATCAAATGTGTGATGATGGGTGACAGTTAACACCTTCTTTTCCCTCTTCCAAAGTCTGATGTTTTTGTAATAAAGGATATTTAAGTCACGAACCACACAAAGGAGGTGTGTTTAAAGTTATGTCTCATGTCATATAATAGCGTTATTTCACCTTTGAGCACAGATCCTTTCAGACTTCCAATTACACCAAAGATTATCCGCTTCAAAGGCACATTTTCTTATCTGCATGAACAGAAATGAGAAAAAAAAATCTATGTGTATATGTTAAAGAGGGATTTACATTTAAAACCATCAAGGCCACTGAAATTAAATATCAGCTTAGAGGGTAATGACTTCTTGTATGAAGTGATATAAATGATAAGTACCAATAAGAAATGATCCATAGTAGTTCAGTTATGATCAAAATGAACAAGGAAGACAACTTTTACACACAAATACTTCTATTGAGTTTTTGAAATGTATTAGATATATCAACTTGATTGCAAATAATAACTTAAACGACCAGTAAGTCAGTAAATATAGACATAAAAACATACAATGCAGACTGTACATCAGACATAAAAGTGTGACACAATCAAAAATAATCATATAATTTTTTGAAATTGATCATTATCACAATAAATGACAAATTCTTATTTCATTCAAGTTTAAAAGCTGTCTTTTTTGTCCTGAGTGAAAGTTGGGGCAAGTGGTAATTATTTTGATGTTGTCATTAATGAGTAAAAGATGCACCAAGACATACTGTAAAAATTGCAAAAATATGCAAACAGACACAAATGATCTAAAAGATGAAGGGCATTCCAACAGATATAAACGAGGCAAAAAGATAAAAACAGTGCCAGAGGAAGAAGAATATAGAAGCGCATTGCATTCATCAAACAAAGAAGACCGTCTCATATCCCGTAATTACGACTTATTGATCTCATAGTATGAGTTATGTCTGTGGTGCTTTCGCTGCTCTCCAGTTTTGTAACTGACCACTATTTTTGTGGAATTTAGAAAGTATGGGATTACGCATGTTTCTGTTGTGTGATGTTTATGATATATTTCATTTGCATTAACCCAGGATATGAGATTCTGATAGGTATGGTAACATGTCAGAACATCAGCCTGGATGCATTTTAAATACACATATTTATATCCATGAAGTATCGCGTACTAGTTTGACTGCTCTGGCAGGAAGAGAGCGGCTTCTATTTGATCAATGTGGACCCTCCCTCTGAACAATCCCAATGATTTGAGACGTGTTCATAGTGTTACATACTAATATTAATGCCATCATGACTAAGAAATATTAATATTTCCCAGTGTCTCATTCCGGGAAAGAAATAAAAGCAGATTAAATCTGACAGTGCCATGTTCCTTACTATATGTAGCAAATTAGGGATTCCTGAGAGCTTTAATTTTTCTCATAATTACAAGATCTTTTTCCTGAAGTTATGAAAAAAAATCTTTTCCTTCAGTTAATGCAGTACACAAAAATTTGTACAAGTTGGACACACCTGGTGGTAATTAAGTTTTTAATATAGTTTTATGAGATTCGCTAAGATAAGAAACAACAGCAACATATCACAAAAGCATAAAATGCACGAAACAATGATGTACAGTAAAAACAGGATATAAACACCATATAAAGACAACAAGACATGTAAAACACACCAAGCTACCAAGTATGTAACTTTACCTCCTAAAATCACTTCTGTCCCTCCTGCATAGTTTTTCTTTTGTTTCCGTCTGTTTTTTCTCTCTACGGGCGGCTCATGCACTACAGAATACATTTGCATCTCCTGTCAATCACAGCATCGTGTTTACATCTTTAGCCAATCAGAGTATCAGGCAGTTGCTTGGGGTGGAAGTTTCTTCGCAAGACACACATGGAAGCAATCTGTTTCAGTTATAATTATCTCTGGAACCTTCCCGCGGAGTTTGATGATGGTGTGGGTTAGTTTATAGGCGATATTGTGTACACGCTTAGTAAAACACCAGAGAATCGCTGTCTGTTTACTCAGCACCGCCTCTCGCTTCCATAATGTGTGCTATCTACGGCGATATCGTTGAGAGCATTTCACACTGTCTGTGTGATGTGGGGATAAGTTATGCAAGTGGAAGGTGCCATATCTATCTTTAAACGTACATATGAACTGCTGCATTGTTTGCCATCTTACTCCCATTGTGCTTTTCCTGCTATGACACAACATAATAGTGATTCATTCGGGAATACCAGTGCTGTACTGCCATAAAAACTCCGGGCAGGAGTCAGGTTAACAGGAGTTTTTTTTTTTTTTTCCAAAAGCTAAGCAGTGACATGCACAAGATGGAGACATTTTTGACAAGAAGGCAAAGAAAAACAGAAGAAACCTGTCGAATTCTCCAGTCCAGTAAAATGTTTGTAGGGACAGTTTTTGGAGAGCTTAAATTAGACCATTTTCCTGCCAGAAACATACTCATTGCGTCCCCAGCAGTGGAACTGTTTGGATAAAAATGATTTAGGGTAATGCAGTGCCTTCAGACAAAACCATCAATGGAAAAATTAAAGATTCCACCTGGCGTGTTGGGGCTATATTTCAAAACACCATACATTTCCCTTATCTTCTGAAGTCTTGCATTTCTCTCCAACCCCTGTTCAGCCCTTTCAGTTTCTCCCAGACCTGGCCAGGCTGGATTTCTTTATTCACGGTTAACATCAATAGCAAAATAAAGGAGATCATTAGCTCTGCCTCTGTTCGTGAAATTCAGCGGAGAGATTACCACCCACTGCTTTGCAAATCTAAGACGTAGGGAGAAGAGCTAATTATTTGTGGCTGATAATTGCTCTCAGGTTGAACTAAGGTGTCCAGATGTGTGGGTGAACATACAGCACAGCTCTTCTCTGTGAGAATTGTCCCGACGAAACCTCATTAGATACAGACTGAATTAAAAAAAAAAACATTTTAAGTAATTCAAAAAATTCAAACTCAAAAACCCACGTGATGTAGCACCGGTTTGCTGTATAAATGTAAAATATAATAAGGCAAATAAGAATGAACAACAAAACAAGCACTAAATCAATGAAATTAACAGTATAACAACGAAAGAAGAAAAAATGAACAAAATAATCAGAAAAATGAACAAATCTAACAAATAAATGACACATTAATAAAGAAAATGACAAAGTGTGAGTATGAACAAAAAAAATCACTAAATAACAATGAAAAACGAATGATGAAGAAAAAAATAAATTAACAAAATGACAAATTTATCCATTGGACACAAGCAAACTGTATCATATTGCATCAAAACACAATCATCTACAAATTGACCAAAATCAGTGAATGAGGTTCAATTGAACAAAACATATCAAATAATAAACATAACACATAATAATAAGCATGCAAACAAACAAAAATTAACAAAATATTGATAAAAATAAACAAAACCAATCATGAAATTAACTAATTAATCAAGATAATGAAACAAGTAATAAATAAGACCCACTATCTTGTAGTTACGAAGTTTGTATCTCGTTATTTTAACTTAGGGATCTCGTAATTATGAGATATATCTGTGCTGATTTCATCGCCCCTCGGTTGCATAACTAACCACAGGACAATATTGTTTATTTTGCAATATTTAGAAAGTATGGAATTACACACAGTACGGCATATTTACATTGTGTGTTGTTTCTTTAATAAACATCTCGTAATCACGAGAAAAGGAGTGTAAAAATATTTTTCCTCAGTGAATGCGGTACACGGTTCTGTAAAGTCAAGTTGAGCTGCAAACATCAACCTCAAACGTACTTTGACTTTGTCTCCTCAGGTTCAACACAGGGTCAGGGACTGGCACGGTGGTCAGCAGAGTCCACATCACACAGGGCCGCTGGCATCAGCTGGTGGTGACACGCAATCGCCGCAACGCCATGCTCAGCGTGGACAACGAGCCGCACGTTGAGGGCGAGAGCCCACGCGGCACTGACGGCCTCAACCTCGACACCCATCTGTTCATCGGAGGAGTCCCCAAGGAGATGAAGCAGGAGTAAGAGCTTCTACGTGCACACCTGTGGCTTCCGAATTCACATTTATCATTCCTGAGAAATGAGATAATATATATACATATAATGGAGTGATAATATATATTTTGTCTCTATCATGGTATGAGCTCTGCTCACTTGATTTGCTTTCATTTTATAAATCAACGTACTTTTATGTCTTCTTTTATATGTTTTGGTGTCTTTTAGGTCTTTTCCTTTTGTGCATTTGTCATATCTTTTTTCATCCTTACGGCCCTTTTTGGTCCCAGTTGTCAACAGCAACACTGCATTCCTTAAGATTAAACTACCTCTTAAACTCCCGTGCCCCCACATATGGAGGCTATTTTTTTGCAACAAAAATTTTAAAGCAAAAAGCATAAAACTAATCATGGAAAACATAATCATACTGCACATCAAATTAAAGAGGAGAAGCTCTGCTGCAAGCACAAAGTAATATTTACGCATACTAAACAACTCAATGCCAACATATCAATTATCACAATCCTACTAAAGAGGTCTAAAAATGAAGCTGGAACTTAAGAGGTAAAATAATACAGTATAAATGAGCTCAAACTTAGTCATCTACAGCCATAGACTGTATATATTAGCAGCAAAATGCAATATAAATACAATGCACATATACGGTATATTTTATTGTGAATTAGTGTAAAATGATTGAAAAACATCTGATACAATAGTAAAACACTGACAGGAGTACATTTACCTGATAATTCTACTTAATTTTACATCTTTACATCTGTTTTTTGAATGTGATGTTACTACTTTTTTACTACTAAAATAAGTCATCAGGGTGACATGTTTCGCTTTCCGTGTCCTGTTCAGCGTAAGGGAGAGGACGGCCGTGTCCACCGGTCTGGTCGGCTGCATCCGTCTGCTGGACGTCAACAACCGGGTGCTCAATCTCCAGGAGAACGGCGGCGACAGTCTGTACGGCAGTGGCGTGGGTGAATGCGGCAACAACCCCTGCCAACCGAACCCTTGCAAGAACGGAGCCATGTGCCAGGTCAAGGAGGCTGAGATGTTCCACTGCAAGTGCAGCAAAGGATTCTGGGGTAAGATTTGATCAGTAGGGAGCTTAAGCAGTGCAATTAAGTAGGGCTTGTGGAAAGTTGTGGAATTTGGAGGCTTGTCAAGAACGCAGAAAAAAATGGATCAGTTTAAAAGGAAGAGAGGATCTGTGAATGTGTTCCAGCCGATGATGTTTAACCCTAAATACTGAATTCATATATTATTTCTTTTGTTACTAATGTTTAAGAAGAAACTAATAAGGGGCATGAAAATCAATTTCACTTTGTGTGCCTTCATTGTTGATTTTTTAAAATTTTCTTCATTTTATTTATATTTTCTTCATTGTAAAATGTTTTTGGATTAATTTTGGATATCAGTCCTGTTGATTTTAATGGTTATTTTGTTCATTTATGCTTATTTTCCTTAATATTTTATTCATTTTTGTTTATTTTCTTTGTTAGTTTGTTCATTACTTTTGTTAATTTTGTTCATTTACTCCTCATTTTTCTTATTTTCACTTGAAATATCGGGAAAATAAAGGCAAAGTGCAGTAACTTACTTGCTTAGTGCTTTGATTTTTCCTTGATTTTGGAGCTGATGAAAATTTAACACCTCATTTTTTCTGAAATGGAACATGATTGAGTCAAGACACGAAACTTTAAAGACACTTGAGATAAATGAGAAGTCACAAGGTGACAAGACCCCAGTCTTAAAATTGAATAATCCTACCACTGGTGATGATTTCAGTATTTTCCTCCCCATCCACCTGCATGAAATAACAACCTCTAAGCACCGTCTATACATTGAAATATTGTGGATGATGGAACAAGGTTTTTGTACCATTTTCTTTTGCAGGGGAATAATCATTTTATTGTTCAGACCGTTTTCCCATATGCACGTGATCCACCAAAACAGAACAGTGAAGAGATTCAAACCAGCTGCAAACCTTTGCCTGTAATTATGGTGATGGATATGTCTGAATAATAGAAAAATGCAAAAATGTAAATTTGAGATGAGTACAAATTGGTTTGGGAGCCACTTGTGACTGGCACTCACTGTACCATTTTTGTATCCCCTGCTTACAGATTAAATGTGTTATTTTGTTGCAGAGAAATACAGGTCTGGTACCTCATATGACAGAAATTGACAGAAAACAAAAAGAAGAAACACTCTAATATGCTGTATCTTGGTGAGCCTTCTGAAATGGACATCGTGGCCAAATCAGGTTGTGTGATTTGACAGATTTAAGGCACATAGATGCTGATAACAGACATATGAGACCCCAAAATGTGCTCTTATCTAATCTCAGTGTGTCGTCATTGTGTCTCAGCTGCTGCGTACAAAAATACACATTAATATCAACATGCAAACAGGGCCTGAGATATCTAATCTGACACCTACAGCAGTGTCTGAGTAAAGGAATAAATGTTAAATACTATGTCTTATTCACCTGGGTCATTTTCAGTTTTTTCTAATACCTTGTAGCTAAAACAGACAGTATGTCTCTTCATTGCCTTTTTGTCCTTTGATTCACTGTGGACACGACTTTGTCACAAATCCTAAGTAAGCTTGACAGCCTAATTTGACAGTGTAACTCAGTGTCCCAGCAGGAACCCTGGAAGTCATTCTGTAAACAGCAACACTATCATAATCTGTGTGTCTGACACACACATTGAGAGCGATTAAATGTTGACACGGTACAAAAATACATGAAAACTTCAACCTCTGGCTCAGTGATTGGCCTTTGGTCTGTCTCCGTTTCCACATCCGTTCCTTCTTTTTTCCTCATGCCAACTAACAAGCAACCAAGAGAGAATCTAGATACGAGGGCACAGTCAGGGCCTGCTGGAGCGTGCTGCTTGCTGGTTGCACTGCAGAAAGTTTCTAGCCTAAACTAAATTAATTGTCAAAGTTAACTTTTATGCTTCAGCAGTAAAGTATTTTATCCTCACATGGGGCCAGCTCAGTGTTCAAGGAAACCACCTTTAAACTTTTAAGAGGCTATTCCCCTGAATTTAAGTTGCAGATCAATAAAGTATCACGTGTTATTAATGTTTCTTGCTGTTGAGACATAGCCAAGTTTAGCCTCCACGCAGAAAGGTACTGTTGTGATCAAAGTAGTGTTTGCAACATACAGAATTGCAGTGTAAAGGTAATACAAATCAGCTGGCAGCACGTAGACTTCCATTTGGGTTAATATGATCCTTTTTAAAAGGTGGCCAAGAGAGCCAAGACTCACAGGGAGGGACAGATCACAGGAAAAGAGCTGTAGTTAGACGGTAGACATGTCAGGGTGGGGAGAGTATTAGAGTTAAAAAGATATTAGCGATGGAAGAGAAAGGGGAAAAAAACGTGCTGCGGTAGGGGAGAGGGAAGAGCAGGGAGGATGAAAGACGACTTCCAGAACAGACTGCGTGAGGGAAAACCAGGGGAGCCCTGGGAGCGCAGCAGGGACGGGCTTCATTAAAGCGCTCTCCTCACCACAGGCTCTGACTGCTAAAGTAATGATGGCTGAATTCAGATGGGCTGTGGCAGAGGGCAGAACCATCATCCACCAGACACTCCCGAGCCTTTACCGCAGCTGGCGTTGGCCCAGAAACATAGCCACATAGCCACTGTTTAATCTGAACATGTAATATTTCCAAATCATATTAGAAAACGACCTCCATTACAAAGGGAATCCTTATGCCTCCAACCTTTTTTGTCTCTCCCTGCTCTCAGAATATTGAAGGAAATGGTTGAAAACTTGGCTGTGGTTTTAAGTTTCGCATAATTTTATAACTTCATGTCAGGAATTACCAGGGTCATATGCAGTATGTGTTCAGTCTATCCATGTGGCCAAGGTTGCTCACAAAGCAAATTTATGGCCTTAACTCAAGAATTCATGCACAAACTACATAATGTGTCCTGTAAATGTGTAAAATTAGGGTTGCAACAAACCATTATTTCTCATTGTTGATTCTTTGTCTCTGGTGAATATGTGTGTCAAAAAATGGCAAAAATGTCGAGGAAGTTAGAAAAAAATATGTTTTGAAAGAAGTTATGATGAAGTGCAGCATTGCTGTTGTGACAACACAAATCCATCATGAGGGATTTTGTCTTTTGCAAATTCAAGAATATGAGTAGATTTTGATGGACAAGGTCACTGTGACTTCATAAAACATGTTTGCCATAAGTGATGATTTCATACACAAATTATATTACACTTTCATACAAACGCAAAAAACACTGACTATTTCAAGCCATTATTTAAAACCACAATCTGCAAGCAAAGTATACAATTCACTTTATCTCTGAATATTATTCACTGGAATCATACCAGTACAGAACATCTCACCAAAATATACACTTAATTCCAGGGTTGTTTAAGTTGGTGACTCTTATTCAAATTATTGTGGATATTTTGATATGTGTCTTCTTGTTTCCTACTTAAACACTCAAACGCATATGAAAGGACTTCAGAACAGTAAATTCATGTAGTGGCTTTCATTTTGCAAGTCCTCAACATCTCAGATATCATAAGCATTACCTTTTGAATTAGAGTTTTTGATCATAGAATTACAGTATTTCAATATTTTAATTGCAACTGCGTTGCTCTATTTGATTCCTTTTTAAATGGCTTCTTTCACTCTTCGCTACATATTACATCTTGCTGTTTCTGCATAGAATTGGATGAATATTGCAACTTGACTGGCTAGTTGAGGCTTAGAACCATGAATTAATAATAATCCTAGTTTCCATATGGGATTTGTCTGTCTTTTGCCAGGTCCAACTTGTGCTGACGTTCATGACCCCTGTGAGCCCAATAGGTGCCACCCATCATCCCAGTGCCAGGTGCTGCCAGAGGGAGGCTACAAATGCGAGTGTCCCATGGGGCGCGAGGGAAAGCACTGTGAGAAAGGTAATATTTGACACTGAATGGTATGTTCTGGTTCAACTCGGTCACTTCACACCTTAAATACTCGCTCCACTGCTTATCAAGAGGCTCCTGCTTTTTGGTCTGCAGTCAGCTGAGTTGGTTCCTCCTCAATTTTTTGCCTCTTTTGCGCTCCTCTTTTATACTCCTCCATGTGACATCACCCTCTGCCCTGAAAACGAAAGGACTCAAACCCAGAAAGAGGAAGGAAGGGAGTGGGCCGCAAGGGTGGGAGGGTGAGAGGAGGGATAGGGGCGTTAGAGGGAACTGTGGAAGATGATTGGCTCCTGTCAGGGCATTGACTTGGCTATGCTTCTTAGCAGCACGCGTAGCCTTTCCTCCAAATCCTCGTGCCCACAGGTGTTGTATTCAGAACATTTGCTGCTGCACCTCGGTTCCGTGGAGCTGTGCCGCTGCCGGGAAAAAGACCAGAGCTCAGTCCCCTTTTGAAGTTCATCATTAGCACTTTTGGCTTTGTCGTGCTGTGAAGTCAGCCCCTGGTTGCTCCTCTCCTGCCTTTGCAGATGTTTTGATGTGTGCACAAGTTGCAAAGCCGTGGTTAATGGAGGTTTGTTTGTGAGGAAGAAGGAAACCTGCAACCTTACATACTGTACATGTATCCAAACAATTCCACATGGGAATCCAAAAAACATCCTCTTTCCAAGCCCCCAGTCCCAGTCAGCAGGTGATTAAAATAAATTGAGGTGAACTAAAATCAATGCTCTGTGAGCGAGAGCGTCATCCCATTCCAAAAGGCTATTTTTTCACAAGAATCAATGAGATGACTAATCACATCAGTCCTCCCTGCCTCCCATGATTAATGGGAGCGTCAGTCAACCCGAGTGTCAGGCCCAGACAGGAGCTCACAGATAAGGCGGCAGCTAAGCGGACGTAGCCCTCTGAGGGCTAGAGCAGCTAAAAAAGTCAGGTAGCACAGAGCCTGCTCATCAAGTGCCTGAAGCAGAATTAGCTGCAATAAAAAGTGTGTGCTTAAAGGTATCCAAATGTGCACATACTGGTGCTGAACTGAGCCTTTCTATATATTCAGCATCACTGTGTGTTAAATATTCACTCTGCACGTAAAGCGGCTGATAATGTACTTTCCAGATTTCTTTCTTTTTTTTTTCCTGTTGTTATTGCATCTCCAAACTTTACTGTTTTGACTGGGTTTATAGCAAGTACGGTACTAATTATGAAGCATTACTGAAAGAAAAACACAAACAAGATCAACCTGAGCCACATCGAGCTAAGGATCATTATAGGTTTGAAATTGTCAGTGGAGGTTTTTTTTTGTTTTTTTAAAATTAATTTGTGAGTACCGTATTTTATGGATTAAAAGGTCAATAAATAGTAAAAGCTATAATAAAATAGGCAACAATATACAGTATGGTACAGTGGTATTATAAAGTACATGGTATTTATACAATATTTAAGTTATTTGCAGTGTAAACAGGAAATATTGCACTGAAATATTATACGTTATAGTGCGCAGTGGTGAGTTCTATAACATTGAATATTACAAATTGATTATGTAACATGTTACATATGGAGTGGTTCTACTGAGAGAGCAGCTGCTTGGTGAACAGTCTAACAGCAGCAGGGAGGAACGACCTGCGATGCGTCTCCTTCGGACATGTTGGAGAGAGCTGCCCAGTGCTGCGATGGTGTCTCGCAGTGGGTTGGACAGTTTGTCCATCAGAGGTGACAGCTTCGCTATCATTAATAGTCGCTTGTTGACCAAAACCATTTGTTTTTGTATTCAAACTCAGCGTGCTAAGGTGATTTTTACCTGCAAACCTCCTATTGTTCATTGTAGGTCTTTCTATTTTATTTTGTGCTTTAGTCATTTTCATTTTAATATTTGTATTCCTTTTTTTATGTAATGTTTGTTTCAGGTCTGATTTGTATAGCGAGCTGGTTGGTGTTGATTTCTAAGCAGCTGTCTGTGTTATCTACATCTGTACAGTCTGTGAACAGGGTTTATCCTTTAACAAAACAATTTTCACTTCAGGTTTTGTTTACATGTACAGTAATAATAAGTCTAAGGACAATTGTGAGTTTATTTGTCCAACTTTTCTCAGCTGTCCATCTCAGCCTGACCGGCGTGATGTGGTTTTCCTGGTCACTTGACTCATTCATTCTGCTGATGTATTGATCACTGTGCTTTCACTGTGAACCTAATGTGGAAAAGAGAAAACAATTTCCCCCTCCTTTCAAGAAACCACACTGTGAGCAGCTCCATTGCTTTAACATACTTCAGCTTAACACACATTTCTTTCTTGTGTGTGCAAGACTGTGTTTTTTTTTTCCCCTCTTCCTCTCCATGGTGCATGCCATCATCATTAGCAGTTTTCTGCACAATAGCTAATTAGCTTTCTCATCTCCGTCTGCCTTCCTCATCCTGACTCGGCTGTGCAAATCCCAGCCAATTACAAATAAACGTGTTCTCGCCGACTCCGTAGGTATGTGTGTTTAGCATGTGTGTGAAGGTCTAGCGTCGCACGCCTCTCTTCTCGGTGATGCTAGTTTTCACAAATTACAGGATAAACACATACCCCCAGGGTGACATTTGAATGATTTTTAATGTCAAGTCACTTGTTAGAAGGATGGCACGTTGCCTGTCCTAATCACTCCAGACAGCCAAAAAACGGAACAGGCCCGTCGCAAAGACATGAATTTGTAAAAGGGCCTGCCAAAATACAATGACTGCATTATTTTATGGGTCCCAGCTGTGGTGTTAAACTCCAAATGCCTCCAAAGGTCCTTTTGTTACACTGTGGCGGGCTGTGTAATCAGTCTGACATAAGGGTTTTAGAATTTTTTTGTCTGAATTTCTGTCAAGAGAAAGTCTCAATCCCACAGGCTATGAAAACACAAATCATCTTTTTTTCCATAATGCTGACAGTTTCCTCAAAGATCTACTGACTGTGCCTGAATTACAATTTTGTCAGCTACGAAAACATGACCTGAGGATGAATTTTGTGTCTTTGTGTTTTTCTCATAGTGGCTGAGAGGAGAGGGTCTTACATGCCACTGTTCAATGGTGACTCTTACTTGGAGCTGAAGGGACTCCATCTGTATGGGCATGATCTGCGGTAAGTCTCATGTCTCTGCTGGAAGCTGACACAGTTGGGTTTTGTATGTAATACTGAGCATGAGATATCATGGTGATTTCATAGGCTCAACTTGTTGGGAGCCTAAGGCAACGCTTCCTGTGTTACACTTGAACTGAATCAGCAATGAAGGTTACACACATAACACCAGAATATGTGCACACACTTTTACATAGAAGGAGTGCACAATCCAACAGAAGGAAGCCTTTGTTCTGTCTCGTTATATGTTCAGAAGTGGATCTGATGTTTGCCTTTATCATGTGTATGTTTTCAGTCAAAAGCTCAGCATGACGGTGATTCTCATGGCCAACGACTCTAATGGTTTAATCTTCTACAACGGCCAAAAATCTGATGGAAAGGGTGACTTCATCTCTCTGTCTCTCAACAATGGGATTTTGGAATTCCGCTATGACCTGGGCAAAGGGCCTGCTACTATTAGGTGAGTTTGGTCTGAGGATCAGCAGCGGAGATGTGCAGACTCATCAACTGGTTTTCAGCTTAATCAGCCATGACTGTTAGACCATCTGATCAGTCAACAGCTGATTCTGTTCTACCATATTTTTGGCATGAGTGAAGAAGACAATAATTCGAGATGACTTGCCAAGTGATATGAACACCACGTCTCTGTGGTAGTGGTCCTTGAAGTGTTAAATTAAGCCATGAGCAATTGCTCATCTACTCCTGTTAGGGTGCTGACATAGCAGGAAAACAAAGATAATTGCAATTCATTTTCAGTTGGATTTTGTTCAAAGCAACGCATGGTCAACAAGGAGCACTTCATTATGGAGTGGTAGACATTTGAAGATGCAAAACAGCACCGTTATTTCTAAATGTGTCTGTCTGTGTGCGATTCAGGAGTATGGAACCAATCCAGCTGAATGTCTGGAATACAGTGGAACTGGAGCGTTCCACCCGCAAAGGAGAGATCAGGGTGAACAAGAAGGACCCCGTCCGAGGGGAGGCACCGGTGAGATATTTCAAGCCAACCATCTCCTGCTAATGGTTATCTTGTTGTTGGGCCTGTGCTATGCTAAACCTTGCTTGTGCCATTATATACTGTATTTGTTTGATCATCTGTGTGCCCTTAACTTGCCATCACCACAATACCAGGTGTTCGTTGTCCCCTTTGACCTGGTAACGCTGCCTGAAGCTACAGCACAGTTATATCGGCAAACTTTTTTTCCCCTTTGCTGAGTTTTTTCCACACCGCTTCACACACTCTGCCAGTTTGATTGGCTGAAAATATCTCACTATCTCCTGACATTCATCAAGGTAAGCGGGAGAGATCCAGATGTACAGGGCCAGTTTGACAAGCTGTCTTAATTTTGGAAGTCCTGTAATTTTCCACTACTTTCTCCACGACTCCCAGCTTTTCAGCTTACTGACAAGCAGGAGATAAAACTGTATTGCATACAGAAAGCAAAAAAAAAAAACCAAAAAAGCCTTTACCACTGGTCTAAAATCAATTTTATAAATTCAGCCTTTGAGGTGGTGCCTGGGGAGGTGGAGGCAGATAAAGGCGATAGAGAGAGAGGCGAGAAGAGCATAATGAAACTCCTCAGCCAAGCAGCTAGACCAATAAAGCAGGTACACGCTTCCAAATGAAAGCGATCTAATAGTTTGATAAGCCTGTAAGTCATCCAATTATATTAAACAGTGTAATTTGTGATTATGAACATGAACTCTGTCAACTCCATCATCTTCCTCTAGGTCGCAACGCTCCCCCTCTACCCCTTGTTTTATTTTTTTTAATCTCACCGCTCTGTCCCTCCCTCACTGCCTCCCATCATCCGTATGGTAATTGTGTTTCAGTTTAGCAACAGAGGCAGAAAATCTTATTAAAAGAGGAGAGCAAAGTAATGGCAAAGAAGGTGGAGGGGGTCTGGAGGGAGGCAAAGGGATGAGCTGAGACTAGTTATGGAGCTCAGTGCAGAGGCCCCATCCAGTATGGCTCCCAGCTAAATATCTCCTTCTCCTGCTTTAATAACTAGGAGGGAGTTAGAGCCCATATCATATCAAAGGTGGTCACACAGAGATACATATTGCATGCTGTGGGATGTTCATCATATCAAAGACAACCCAGGCTGCCAGCATGATGAAGTGCATATTTGGAAGGACACATAAGCATGGATAAAAGAAGTAAGAGTATAGCTTACCTCTCAGACAGCAGCAGCAGCCCTGGAATGAGGCAGCATTAAGTGGCACCATTCACAGTCTTTCATCAGTGGTGGTTTTTTTTTCTTCTCACTTTTTTAATGCCACCATCTGCTTCATACATGAACTTTTTTGCATTCACTTTCTCATGCATAAACATTCCTGCCACGGTGTTCCAAGTGCAATTATGGTTCAAATATGCACGTGCAAAAATGTTGTTTTGTTTTGGGTTTTTTTTTTTTTTTTTGCTTTTGCTCTATTTTTATTTACTGTACTTACCTCACTTCTCTGTGCTTCACTTGCAGCACCATGAGTAACGCTCTCATAGATGTGCCTGCTGTGCGAATGTGTAGATGCAAGTGTGTGTTTTGTGGTCTTTTGCATTCTCTTGACTAGCTCTGCATGCCTCTCTGTACACAGACACTTAACTAGTCTTCCCCTAATAACTCTCTTCCTCCTTATTTTTTCCCCTCTCTATGATGTGCTCTCTGGAAATAAGAAATCACGCAAGGTAATGAGACAAGTCCCAGTCACACCTTAGCCCATATTTCATTTGAGTCGTTCACTACGTTCTCTCACCCCCATCTCTCCATACAACAAACAGCACTGAAAAGGAAAGGTACTTCTGCAGAGCTGCGGGCAGCTTTAAAGGGTGCCAGTTCTGTGGAAAAACTTTGGCATTTCATAAGCCCATGCACGCACAAAACACCGAAGTCGAGATGCTCTTAAAGAACGTGGTTTGGCTTTCACCTCAGTCCATCTGCTGTGGGGGTGTGAAAAGGTGGGAGGCTGGGAGGGAAGAGGGAACGCAGGCAGTCATTTCTGTGACGGCCATTGTTTTTAGCAACAAAGAAATGTCTTCATTAGTCCAGCGTAGGCGCAGATATCACACCAGTGGCGCACTGCTACTGCCTGAAGTGAGAGCGAAGACACGGGGGGGCGTATGGAGGAAATAAACTGTAGGAGACGGTGAGGTGCCAAGCCAAGCTGAGCTGTTCTTTTGTCATCTGCTCTCACTCCCTTTGCAAAGAGGGACACTTCCCATTATATCATAAAGTCACTCACTCTTTCACCCACTCTCTCATCCTATAACTACAGCACAAACAGCACTCACCAAACATCACCAGAAGACAACCGCTGCATGGAACAAGTTGTCCGGATTATTTCTTGTCTGAGACAAAGCCCAACCTGCATTGCATGAAATCTCACAATAGAGTTATAGAAAAGTAGCATAGTGTGTGTGGAAAAACATTTTCAGAAATATGCACAGTCATTTTCCACACTAGTGGAAAGAGAAACCAATTTCGTATCTGTGCTTTCAGCTCATACCTGGTGTCAGTGTACAAGTAGAGTAGCCCAACAAGTGGAAACTGCTACCAACTTCAAGGCAAACTATTTCAAACTTTGCATCTCCTTTGACCAAATTGAAATGACAGATACCATGTTTAAAATAGCAGCTTATGTATTCAGTTCTTTCACATGTATCCCAACTTCTCCTCATACACAGGGCAACTCACAGCGGTTCCAAAAGGCATAGAAATGCATTAAGAAAATCACAGAATAAAAGAAAGACATTAATATATTCAAAACATGCATTAATATTAATGCTGAAATGAAGGTGTGTGCTATCATATTGTACTATTATTTTTTTTTCTGCTCAATCTGGTACGCCCAATCCGGCATGTCTTTTAGACTGACCCAGACACACACCTTAATCTACTTTTCCCGATATTCAGGGAATTCTCTCGATACACCTCATAATATCTGTTGTTAATCAGTCTGTTGACACTATGACCACAAATGACCATACAGTAAGTATGTTTTTGTTTTTCAAGTCTATGACAGAAATGCTCTGACATACCCAATAAGTGTCAGAGGTGTTCGTACACCTGCTGCGCCACTTCAGACAGGTCCAGGTAGCTGATTACCTCCCTGGCAGGCTGGTCAGAGAGCTAAACTAGGCCAACTCCATCTGTGCACTTTAAACCCAAATATGACGATGGTATCCACTCTTCCTCTTATTCTCAAAATAGGCACATCATATGTTTTGAAAACATGGCAATTTAATATTCCAATATGCATGGTTTGTTCATGGTTGGTGCTTATGTGAAGTTTGTGTCGGAGACAGTTTTGCACTGCGAGCTGTCATTTGTTGACATTATCTAACAGTAGCTTGTGTACACTGTTGTAGAGGAGCTGAAAAGGAACTTGAAGTAAATTGGCTGTTATTGTGGATGTCAGGAACCGAAACAATTGTTAGCATAGAAATGGATTTAGGTGAGGGATTTAGTTGACCCCCCAGCATAAACCCCATATAGGAATACAAACATGTGCAAATCTTTTAAGGATTGAAATGTTCAATACATATGAGTTTATGAAGATCCTGGAGACTAGGTACACTTAGCATGTTTGATGTTAATCTGAGTGCTACAAAATAAGGATGCTTCCAAAAAGAGCTGGAGGTGCAGTTAATGACAACTTTTGGCTGAGCCTGGAGGCAACAGCCACAGCTGGGTCCAGCAGCTCTGGACTGTCTCCACCCTGTGTCTGTTGGAGGCGACTCAAGGTGCAGTGACACAGCCCCGGGCTTCAGCCAAGCGCAGCTACCTCCAGCACTCCAAATCCCCATCCTAAATAAAAGCTGAGCTGATGCCAGCTTGCCTGCACAAAGCCTGTTTATTTGGCCCCTTCCATCATTTTTCCAGCAATTAACTCCATTTTACCCCTCTGGCAATTACTGCCCTACATAAAATAAAGATCATTAATTCCTTCCTCCTGAAGTGGGCTGACTCTTTCATGCAAAAGGAAGAAGTGGCACCTTGCTAATGCAAAAGCAATTGTCCCAAAGGTTTGGTGGAAAGAATTGCATTTCATAGCCCTCTGCCACGGAAATGAATTGCAATTAATGTGTCTCCACACTCAACTATTTGAAAGGTCGCTGCTTATAATCAGGCATTCATTAGATATATCTGTAAAGACCCATCCGTATCCCGACCGCAGCCTGCTCCTGATTTCCTTTGTAGTCTCTTTTTATGTCTCACAGATAGAGGATAATTGACCACTCTTTCTGAGAGAAGCAGAAATCACTTATATTAGAATGTATCAAGTGTATTAATGTGAAATGAAGGCAAAGAGAAGCAGTTAAAGTGTCTCCCGGTTACAACATAAATGAATCCTTTTTTTAATGCAACTGTAATGTTTCCACAAATGAGGAGAAATCCTCTCAATCTCTATTCCTCTTCTGAAGGAGAAAACTAGTCTCAAGCTCCCTGGAAACAAGTCAAATCATAAACCATGATGTTCTAACCCTGGAGACATAGTGCAAATAGGGCAAGACAAAAATTTAATTGTGCCCTTTAAAATAAAAATCATGGAAGAAGAAAGATTTTCTTTGCTCACCTGTTTGAAACTGTTTATTATTCCCTGTCTCATCAGAATCTGCACATAGATCTTAACCTGAAAGAGTCCCTTTATGTTGGCGGAGCTCCTGATTACAGCCGGCTGGCCAGAGTGGCTGCACTGACCGAAGGCTTCAAGGGGACAATCCAAAAGGTAAATGTTTACAAGCCTCTGGTTTTTGCAGTAGTAATGTGTCATTAGCTCAGCCTGTGTGTTCTGCTTGTGTATATAATTTCATTTAAGCACTTTCTCGTGAAAGTTAAGACATACAGTGCAAAAGTCAAAAGAGCAGTTATTAGCTGTCCAGCTGTCATACTACAGGCCGCATATTAGTAATTCTCCATTACAAGCTCCCAGTGTGATGGACAGTGGCACTGCTCATTTGGATTAGTGTGTACTAATAATAGAATACGCATTTTTGAAGTCTCTTCATTTCGTTATTCTCAGATCTTCCCCTGACAGCCTTCCAGTTTTTTCCACTTTCCAGCAAAAAGCCCATCTATGAGAGCCAAAAATAGAACCATAGAACAAAGGCAGGATGCTGCTGTTTGTGCAAACTTGTCATTAGTTATCTTCTGCAAAGTTTCCCATGACAGTTTTTGAGCAAATCAAAAGCTAAATGTGGCATTTGTCGTACTTGGCCCACAGGGAATAGTTCATTATGTATGTACTCTCAGCTTGATGTAGTGTTTAACGTGCATTTTTTTAGCTCCTAATTTATATGCTATTTTCCTGTGAGGTGACATGTTCACATGAATGACAGTGTTACACTGAAACAACATCATCACTATTCACTTGTCTGCTCATAGAATGTGTTGTGATAATTAGGTTCAATAATCAGTCTGTCTGCAATGCAAAGCATTATCTCTTAACGCTTTGCCATTGAGACTGTTAAAAAACGATAATGTGAAATGTTTCCATTTAAGTAGAAAAAGAAAATCAGATAAAGCTGACAACAAATAAAAGCAAACACAGGTAGGAGACTTAAATGTAAGATAAGAATGCCAAAGGCAATCATCTGAAGAAAGGTCAGGAACAATCATTAAACACGATCACACATTTAAGAAGTTATTCACAGGATAATACTAATTTACTTACTTAGGTTTGTAAGAAGGTTGTTTAAAAATACAGCCTAGAGAACCAAGTGTAGCTGCTTCTTATCAAATACTGTAAAAGGTTCTCCAGGACGTTCAAAAGAGCAAAGAGCAACATATCTGAGTTGTTGCCCTTAATGCACAAGCTCTAAAATGAATAATCACTACATTTCCCATAAAGCCACCCCCAGGGTCAGACTGGGTCCAGGATGTAGACACTCGTACATAAAAAAATTCCTTTTTGACAAAGTGTATAGTTTGGGCTGGGTCAGCTGGCCCTTGACCCTCCCTTAGTTCTGCTGCACAGGTCTCGGCAACCGGGAGACTCAGATCCCCACTCTCTGTCTTTCTCTCTCTCTCTCGTTCATACAGCTCTCTAGATGTTCTTAATGTGTGGTTGCTGGTTCTGGACCGGTCCAGTCTCTATTGTTCGTTGCTCAGTCTCCACTCTTTTCTTTTGTCTCTCCTCTGTCCACCAACCCAAACCCGTCAAAGCAGATGGCCATCTGCCCAGAACCCTGGTTCTGCTGGAGGTTCTTCTCTTCCGTTAAAGGAAGTTTTAAATGTTAAAGTTTGACAAGGCGCAATACTTTAGCATAAAATGTCAGCATTTTTACAGCAGATCCTGAAAGGGATCAAATATACCAATAATAATACAATAATTGAGGCATTTATGTTATAGATACAGAGGTGCAGTATAATCTACTAGCCCAAACAAGAACAGTCCATTGACACTGGCCCAGCAAAGAATGTTTTTTTCATTATCTGTTTGTTATTTTGGAAGCATGTTCATCATCAGTGTTATGCCGATTAGGCATATTTTTTATGAAGTCACATACAGAAATTGCAGTTGACTCTCTACTACCCTGAGTGTTCTGTCATCATGTGTTCACAATCCAGTTGTGCAGTTGTCTGTCTCAAAACATCAAATGTCATCCACTCAGTGACAATTTGTCAATAAAACAAACAAACAAACAAAAAATGAAACAGCTGTCTAGACGATAAGTTTATTTAACAGCATCTGCAGTTTGAACAACCTATCTACCAGTTACTGAAATATTTATGCCTACTCTTGCACTACTTTTGCTGCAGCCCTCATACTCGTAGTATTGTTCCACCAACATCAGCTCTACTTGTCTTGACTTGGCAGAACCTTTTTTTTTCTTGAAAAGAAAACAGATATGAGGTCATAACTTCTGCCAACAAGTTATATTTTTCCAAGTGAGCAGAGAACCTCATGTACCCTTTAGAGCCACATAAAAAGTTTAATATACTCACTGTGTGAAATACACGAGTGGCCCTCTAACCCTGTGTCTGCTGCTGCTGTCAGATCACCCTGATGGGTACACCCATCCTCAGAGAGGAAAACGCCCTCCGCTCCACCAACGTGGCCATGTTCCAGAACCACCCGTGCTCCCAGGAGCCCTGCCACAACGGCGGCCGCTGCAACCCCCAGCTGGACAGCTACGAGTGCGTTTGCCTCAGTGGGTTCTCAGGGGGACACTGCCAGAATAGTGAGTATCTGTGGTGATCACTTTGTCAAACAGTCAGGGCCGGAGGCGGCGTACTTTCACATTGTCTGTCCCACTCTAAATTGTTCGTAAGTGCCATCGGTGTGTCATTTCCATGTTGGCTGAATAATTCTGCCTTCAGGTCGGAACGTTTGATTCAACAGAACAGGTGTTTATGCTTTTATGAATTAGACTGTTTTGTTTTTGTGGATTGTTTTGTTCATTCTTGTTCATTTTCTTGACTGTTTTGGTCAGGCCTGTGGATGTTTTATTTATTTTCATTTTAATACTGTATTCTCTTTTCTTGATCTTGTTGCTTTCATTCTTGTTTGGTTTGTCAATTAGTTTATTCACATTTAATGAGTGAAGCACATAAAATGCCATGATATGTGAATTTAGTTCTGGTAAAATGTAAATAAAATGGCAGTTCATAATGAATTTTTGCGAGGAAACATTACATTTATGTTCTGGGTGAGCTGAAAACATTTGGGAACCACTGTAACACCTCATTTTCAGCAGTACTCATTTTTAACTTACTGTAATATCTTGTTCAGTGTCTTTTAAGTGCAATGAATTGATATGTCAATTCATGTTGAAGCTCATATTTAGCTTGTTTAGAACTTACTGTACATGAGATCATGAACCATTGTATTTCCTCACACGTCATTTGGATTTTTTTCTAAAATGATACATGGCAGGATTTCAGCTTCTCTGCAGCGTTGAATGACTATGACTGAAATCAGCAGTGCTTTATAACACAGCTTTTCCTTGTCGTCTTAATGGAAGTTGAATTATCCTTTGAGCGTATGAGACCTTTGTTTCCTCTAGTAACTGTGTATATTAGACGTGTGATGTCTCTTTTATGTCAGTGCCATAATGTATTGATTTCAAACTAAAGCGGCAGTTATGAAAATGATGAAATAAGTCAATTGAATATTCATGAAATGTTCTTCTCAGGAGTTGCATGTGTCTTTCATCATCTCTGTGTCAGCAAAGCACAGGCTGGTTTAGGCCTTCATCCCTCTCTCCCGTAACCAGTCACTGCTTTCTCCATTAACCTCGTTGCGTGGCCAGCCGCCCCTTTCACGTTAATTAAAACTACAAACGGACACACGCTGCTTCTGCCCCGTTTACTCACTCAGCCATTTCCTTCAGCTCTGATAACCGAAGCCTCTTCTATTGATTACCATGATCTCATCCTCCTCCCCACAGCTATCTATGAGAAATCCGCCGGGGAGACTGAGGCGATTGCCTTTGACGGGCGGACCTTCATCGAGTACCACAATGCTGTTACAAAAAGGTAAGTGAAAGGACAGGAGGAATGTCCTTTTCTGTTCTGCAGCACCTCCACTGTAATTCTGTAGCTATTAGCCAGTGAAGCCATCCATCTCATCCATTGGTGAGTCATGATGACAGTGTTGATGAAATCATCAGAACTGGCACTTCAGGGTGAACTTGGTGCTTCGCTAATAGCTCATCCCATCGTCTTTGTGGCAGGCCCACTCCACTCGTGACAGGATTTCACTAATTAGCGAGATGGTTAACAATCACAGCATTGCCCTGAGCACACCGAGTCCACTTTCAGCCCACATACACACCAACTGTGGACAAAATATTCACATCCTTTACTAATGGGACACCGTGGAAACACTCTGCTCTCAGTAAATCATTCAGATTTAAGACCTAATTCAGCAAATTGTTGAAGTATGAAAAGCCACAGTAGTCACTGTGCAGTAAAATGGTCCCTGTTTGCATTTTATTATTTAATATGATGGTTTTGACTCATTTTACTGCTGCCTTCATGTGTATGTTGCTCATTTGAACTACTTTATATTGTATACTGTCGGTGGTTGAATCTACAGTACATCAATGCATCATATTTTACAAGATCATTATGTTCGATGCATGGATGTCCAGTGAGGACCATGTATTTCTTATTTCTAGAATCAACTTTTCATGAGCTCAGACACACAAGCCTTTTTTCAGTCTTGTGAAAATGCTTTTTTTGGTTTTTTTTTAGCAAATCCAGAACTTTTTAAAATCCAACCCTTTCATGGAACCCTAAGCAAACGTTCATGGAAGAATGACTACTTATACCAACAACCCATATTCTATATGCTGTTTTTAAAAACATCTCAGAAGAGCTCACAAGGTCTTCATCTTAAAAATGCCTCGTTTTTTAGCCTTTTCATAAAGTTGGACGGAACCACAGACCTGAACTCTAATGCAAAGAAATTTAAGGTCCAAATACTCGCTTTGGACTTGATTTGAAAGGGACATCTTGTTGTTTCTGTTTACACCACAACCTACTGTACATGACAGCAGTTTAAACATAGCTCAAATGTAAGCCTAATTTTAACCCCTTGAGTGGATTGATGTTGGGCTGATGACCTGACGTTACAAGGTTAAAGAGTGTCGACTGATAAAAGACTTTTATTACAAACAAACCCAATATTTTTGGCAATGCATGGTTTTCACTGGGTAGAAAATGACTCTATAAAGCTGTCAGAGATGTAGTGAGGTAGCGGGACAAAGCTTATATGTATGAATACTCATGTCCAGCACATCACTGGTAAGCACATACACACACTCAAAATTTCTGTCCAATTTAAAATGTGTGTATGGTGTACTAAAAATGGTGTGTGAAGATACGCCACATGCAATTTAGAGTAAAAATTCCAATGATGCTCGTGTGAAAGCTATTTCTGGCATGAGTGTAAAAAAGTCTCCAAAGGAATCATGTCCCTTTAGGCAGCTGATGAGACATTTTTACTCTACCTTCCATCTACAGTATGTGGTTGGCAGAAGTGTGCCTCCAGGTTGGCATAAACAAAAATGTTTATGTGATGAACCTGAAAAGATATCAAGCATATGGCTCTATATCTACGTCTCCCAGCTCTTCACACCAACACTCAGACGTGTGAAAACTGGGCTCCAGCCTGCAGATCATCGCACTCGTGTTGAGATGTGCACTCATACTCATTTACATGAAACAACTGGCTAGAAAAGTGTGTCATAAATGTGTCTCTTTATGTGTATCTTTGCTCCAGTTATGTGTCGTCCTTCCTCGTCCTTGTCTATGTTGTGTCTTGTCTCATATCAGTGTCCTTCACTGTTTCCTTTTCACTCAAGCCAACTGACCAATGAGATTCCAGAGTAAGTAGTTTTTATAACCAGTTCCAGTCAGCTTCAAATCAAGCCCAACTAACCCTTTTTTGAAAACTAGCCATTGTTGGTAGTTAACCCAGTCAAAGAAATTCAAGTGCATTCAGTTTCATGTCATGGTTTTATTGGTATCCACACAAAAATCATCCTAACCATTAAATATCTGATTTTATACATCGAAGCTCCATATACATAATTTAATTTGACAGATTTCATTCTTTTTCAGTGTCATTCGATGCTGTTTTTTTCTTCCAAATACAAAGGGATGCATGAATGTGTGCATGATAAGCATTGTGCACAACCCCCAGAGCAAATGAATTCCTGTCCCAAGAATGTGCAATATTTTATGCATGGTTGTAACTCGTTCATAAACAAAATGAATTGCCATGCACTTTACGTTGAATGGCATTATCTGTTAATGTACATATGGGACATGAATTAGACCCCTTGAAAAGTGTGAGTGGATATAATAAATGCCCCTTAACCTAGTGCCAGTTGAGTTTGTGCTCGGGGAAGCCCTCAGTCATGACTTAGTTGTTAAGGGTTTTCTTCCTGTTCATTAGCTTGGTAAGTAACCTCGTTTTAAAAATCCCACAAAGCGGTGAAGCAGAATTCAGCTCAAATTAAGCTGACTGGATTCAGTGCAGGAGTTCCAGTCCATGCCAGGGCTTCTGTCATTCCGTTTTTGCCAGATTCCTAACTGTAATTGTGAATAATTACAGAGTCGGTCGTACAGAGAGGCAGTGACATGTTAATCACAGATTTGTCTCCCTTTGTAGATTAGACCTCCAATTGAGATCTCTTTGCAGTGTGTAGCCATGAGCATCAATCTCACTTAGCAGGAGGGGGGACAGTGGTCCTTGGAGCCAGACTGTCAGAAGTTTAATAGATGTCACATTTACTCAGAGCTACAATGAACAGGGAATCTAAGCAAACCAGAGCTGGCTGGCCACAGCAGCACACGATCAATTCAACATTATGTGATTTTTTTTTTTTTTTTTTTTTTTTGGAAAAGGAAATGACAACATTTCACCGGGGCCTGTTATAGGTTTGGGCTAAGGCCAACATTTCAAGTGCTCACCTTGGGTTAATGTTTCTGTTACTATTAATGGCAGCCTTTAATCGCCCCGCCTTCACCTCTCCTGCCAGGCTTTGAAAGCCCTGGGTCGATTGGCTCCAGCTCCATTATTCAAGTGACAAATCATATCTGGCCTTGACTCTGAACTGATATGGCGCTTGACCCCATTTTTTGACAATTGCCCAATTTTTCTCACTCACCGCTTCCATCTCAAGACAGAAGGTAATTGCCGCTGTGGCGTCCAGCGCCATAAATATAAAGGACTGGTCCAATAATTGCACGCCGACTTTAAGTATGTGACACGGGCTATGACTGTACTTAATCTTGATGCTCATGTTTTACAAATGCTTATTCCCTGGGTACTTTGGCACATTAGTCATCCATCTCAAAAACTGCCTTTAATGGTTGTGGCTAAAATACGCACTCCCTATGATCATACAACAGTTGCTCTTAACTGTTGACACATTGTAGTAAGTTACAAACTAGGGCCCTGTGAGTGACCCAGTGGAATCATAACATCCTTATTCCCTCCCTTCCTTCCCTCCCTTTCGTCCTTTTTTCCTTCTTGCACTTACACTGCATGCCGTTGACTCTTTCCCCGTGCTCCCCTAAGTCCTGAATCTCTGGAGAACCCATCTGACCAGAGGTGAGTCTCTCTAAAAAAAATTTTCAACTTCGATTTTTTTCTTTCTTTTCTCTCTTCATCTCTCCTCCTTCTCACCACCCTTTTATTTTTTTCCTCCAGGCAACCCCCATCCAGCCTCTCACAGGGCTAAATCTCCCTCCATAGAGACAACGTTATTTTCATTATTCAGACCAGAGTCGTCAAAACACATCCCAAATAGCCTCTTCGTGCACTTGAGTTAATTCTGCAGAAGTTCAGAGCTCTGATAGCAACCCAGAGCGGCAGCACTAGTAGTAACCATCCTCCCTCATTGCTTCCTGTTCTTCTAATCACTACTGCCACCTAGAGGTAAAGTGGAGAACAGTGCTTTGAGAAGCCAGCAGAGAATATGAATGTATACAAGCAGATAAAGTCCCTCCATTTACAAAGAAAAAGACCCCAGAAACAGCTGAAATCTGTGAAGTCAGTGGTGTTTTTGTGATTTAGAACACTATGCACTGCTGTTGTTTTATTCATGATATATTCAGCACTTTTAATAACCTTGACCTTATCACTGACAAGCTTCTCCGATGGAGATTTATTGGTCCCTGTAAGCTCTTTGAAGGTTTGCCAGGAGAGGGTTCACTGAGATGTATTTGTGTTTTTTTTTTCTCTCTCTCTCTCATTCTCTCCGGAGTGGAAAAAAATATGATGCTCTTATATCATACTTTTTTGTTCCTGTTTACCTCAGCGGATTCAGTTAATCAAGCGGGTCGAAGTTTCCAATCTAAGCATGTTTGGAAGAGTGAAAATCACATTTGAATTTGGATTCATTCCCTGCCATTCTGCTGAGATGAACCAGCATTGTTGTTGGCCTGAGCTGTCAGAGTTGGCTTCCCTTAGGCCAGCAGTTAATAAAGTTACATTTCATTACACTGATTCTATGCCTCATGCTCTTTCTTATTTTGCTCATTAAAGGAGCAGTCTATAATATTTCTACTGTCCAATATTCAAAAATGAACTTGCATTATCAACAGAGATTTCTAAAGCATACCACCCAGCGTGCAGCAATGCATTACCTTCTGCAGTATGCAATATATCTGCAATAACATTCCCAAAAATGTTGATATATTGCTAAAACCCAAGCTGTTTTACAGTTTGTACAATCACCACACTCCATAGTAATTTGTAAAAAGTAATGTAACTTTGCAGAACATGTTGCTCCTGGTCCATCATTGTCTCCATGTTAGTTTGGATCCAAACTAGCATGTTTAGCCACTCAGCTCGCCCAATTTCATACAGAATTTAATAGGTTGAGGCATTAGTAGTGGAAGTGTCTTGTTACATTGTTTTGTCTATGGAGTCTGGTGGCGTTGAGGACAGTTTCAGAGCCTCATCTCAACACTAGAAAAGGCAAAGTGTAGTGCACACCACAACTTTCTGGCTAAATGCTGCCTCCTCTGTTGATAGTAAATGTTAATTTTTGAAGCTTAATCTTACAAATTATATCTTTAAGCTATAGAAAAATCAGTCACGTCTTTATCTCCTCCCACTCCCTGTCCTGGTTGTACTCCCATGATCCTCTCTGTTTGCTATGTAGCCTTTCTTGTTGTGTCTGTCTCGTTAAGTCTTTGTCTCCACTTATAGTCTGGTGCTGTGGGTTTTTTAAATTATTTTTTCTTTTAATCCTTGTCTCAGTGATTCTTTGTCGTACATGTCGTCACCTTGTGTTTGTCTTTGTTTAAATGTCCTTTAAAGACGTTCTAGATCTGTTTGGAACATGTGCCGACAGTTGCCAAGCTGCTGATAGATGATGTGCAAACAAACACTCTTAGTGGAGCACACGCCAGACTTGTAGTTTTGAGATTTTTGATTTTATTCAGTCTTTCAGCTTGGTTCTACATTCAAATTAATTCACCGCTAATTTTAATTTCAGTCTTAGCTTTTGTTAGCTGTAATAAGCTGGAACCACACAGGCTTATGGTCTATACATAGATAAGGCAGTTATCTATGTTGGCATTTCACAGACAACACAGGGCTCTGTATTTTTATTCACACATACAGTAGAGGCACATCACAGGATGTGTGTTTTACCACACAGCAGGGACGGTAACACTGTGCCTCTTAAGGGTAGGTGGAAGTCATTTAGTCGCTGCATCAAAATCACCCCCTCAGCTGTAACAGGCAAGAGACTGAAGATCAAACAGCTGCCTAACAGTACACACATACACAAGTAAAGCAACACAGGAGGCAGTGAGCAGCGATGCACTTCGGGATCAGTAGGATGGAGGGGATTTAATAACAAAACAGCCCCCTGCTACCCCTGAACTCCGCTGCATCCTCACTCTCACTGTCAGTATGAGACTGCAGAGCTCAGCTACAAAGCCTTTTGGTTATTTGTAAGAAAACACAATCATATGCCTTAGTTGAATCATTAGTATTCAACGCAAAAGCTCATTCCTTTACATAGGCAATTACCTCAACACTACAGCTAAGTTTCCTAAGCTATACCAAGTACTCCATCTTGACTGAGTGAAATCAAACTCTAATTAACCACTCTTCTGTTCTGCTAGTGAGAAGGCTCTGCTGGTGAACAAATTCGAGCTGAGTATCCGGACGGAGGCTACTCACGGCCTGGTGCTGTGGAGTGGGAAGGGTGTGGAGCGCTCAGACTACATTGCCCTGGCCATCGTGGACGGACATGTCCAGATGACATATGACTTGGGCTCCAAACCCGTGGTGCTACGCTCCTCAGTGCGTGTCGATACCAACCGCTGGATACGCATCAAGGCCAGCAGGTAAGTCCAAAAGGTGCAAGAGGGAAGGATGTTACGGTTAGACCAGGATTAGACTTAATCCATTTTATGTTTGTGTGGGTGCAAACTGTGTGAGCTCTGGAGTAGAGCTGATGCAACACTGCGAGCACCCACTTTGAGATGACTCTGATTAGTTTCACATGATAGTTGTCTTCATGCCTGATCGTGTATGAGAAATAATGCATCGCATGTCAGATTGCTCAATTATATTAATAAACATTCAAAAAGAACAATAACAACTGCAACATCACCACATATTCTGGCACATTATAGGTGGGTAGCATACAGTAAAATATACATTACAAAAATAGTACACGTGAAGATTCCAGCTCCTTCATTTCAGTAAATGCACTGCTGTATAATCCAGTAATGCAGTAAAAAAAATCCTATTTAATAAGTGCATTAAGTATAAGTACCAATGCATCGAAGTAAAAGTACTGGTTCGACTATACGGGTACAGTATATCTCAAACAGTGAATTGTCTGTGTTTTTGCAGCATATTGTTTGGAAGTAGAGGTACTTTACATCCAGTTTTCAACCCCAGTTCCAAAAAAATTATGGTATAAATAAAATGTAGAACACTATCTCATGAACCCATGTTTTATTCCCAAATTACCAATATTACCAAATACACAATATGACAAAAATTCATCTAAGTAAAGTAAGTAAGTAAAGTTTTATTCCTATAACACCTTTCAAGATATAAACCACAAAGTGCTTTACAACCAAATGCTAAAAGAGTAAAGAATAATACCTCAGTAAGATACATAAAATCACAACAAAATCATAAAAGACTAAGTCATCTAAATGCAGTTTTAAAAAGATTTGTTTTTAGCCATTTTTTAAAAGAGTTCACCGAGTCCGCAGATGTCAAGTTCAAGGGGTGAGAGTTCCAGAGTTTGGCTGCAACAGCCTCAAATGCTCTGTCACCTTGAGTTTGCAGCCTTGTCTGTGGCACAACCAGCCGAACCTGGTCAGACCAGCTCAGGGTCCTGTTGGGACGTGCGGGTTTGAAAGCTCATAAACATAGGACGGTGCCTGTCCATGCGGAGCTCTGAAAGACAGAACCAGGACCTTAAACTGGACCCTGGAATGGATGGGGAGCCAGTGCAATGAAATTAAAAGTCAGAAGCCTTGCAGCAGCGTTCTGGTTGCGCTGCAAACGATCCATAGGGGTTTTATTGAAACAGGTGAACGGAGAGTAATCCAGTCACGAAGAAATAAATGCATGAATAATCATCTCTAATTCTGCCCATGACACAATACTACTCAATTTGGCAATATGTCTTAGATGAAAAAAAAAACAAGAATGCACAAGAGATTTAACATTAGCATCCAGAGTGAAGGCAGATTCAAAAGTCACACCAAGGTTCCTGATAGTGGACTTCACGAAATAAGCCAGGGAACAAAGATTTTCCATTATCCTAGGGACAAATCTGCTAGGAGCAGATGTACTGGAGAAGGATCATGTACTTTGTTTTTTTTTTATGGCTAAAACACAACCTAAACTACATCACCTCAAATATGGCTCAGTGTGTCACTCAAACCAAAGTGTAACCTTTAAATGGTTGTGGATGTTAGAAGAAAGCTGCCTGAAATACACAAGAAAAAGTACAAGTAGCTTGAAGTGTGTTTAGAATAAATACAGTACATGAACTAATGTACTGTGTGTGACCTGTTTAAAGATAATACAAATATGTTTAATTAAAGAGGGTGCACCATGTACGTATTGTATCCACTGGTATAGTAAGTATATTTTCCTTAAAGTGTCAGTACCACCAAAAAAATGTTCAATCATTGTTATTTTTAAAAAAATGAAGCATTCAGAGGTGTCACATTAATGAATCCCCTCATTAGAACTAAATCCCTGCCTGAACTTTGAAAATGACCCATTTAACACCTTCCGTCTGATCTCAGCCTTATCACAGCTGAACATTCGCTTTCAGCACCACAGTGCAACTATGGGGGATAATTAGATCGCTTTCATCATGTAACGCACAAATAATCAATGCTACAAAAGCCACTCCATCTATTTTATGGACACTTACAAATCTTACCATGGCTGCACTGGAAGTCCACATGAAGACACCATAATTAATGTAGGAGAAAATCCCATAATGTGGTTTTCAGAATTCCATACATGCCTGTGTTTGGGGGTTGGCTTTAATGACACCCTCACTGTTGGAAACATCCTTTAGAGGGTTCAAATTAGCCCAGGCCTCGCAATTCTAGAATAATGATTAGTGCAGAAAATGAATGGAGCCGTAATGGCATCTGTTAGCTGGGAGACGGGCACATTTCGAACACTGCTTGGCAAAGGCAGTGATGTGAATACTTAGTAAGCAGCGATGTTTTGATGTTTCAGATTAAATCAAGCTGTCATTTAAACATTCAGAGAGACAGGTGAGCATCACAATAGAATCTAACCGCACCTTCCCTTCTTGTCCTCTCCTCAGAGCGCTCCGAGATGGATCTCTACAGGTCGGCAATGAGGCACCAGTGACAGGGTCATCACCTTTGGCAGCAACACAGCTGGACACAGACGGAGCACTCTGGTTGGGTAGGTGCCCACTCTCACATTTAACAAAAAATGTCCCTTACATGTGAAACTACATCTTCAAGCAGCAGATATAACATAGTGAAAAGCTGTACTTGTAATTAGGGCACGGTATCGTGCATGTAAAAGAGCCAGTGCTGATTTGTGAGCAATACTAGTTTTTAAAACAATCCATGGAAGCTACATTCCACATTTTTTCACTTTTGCAGTTTTACAATGAAACACTGATTCTATTTACCGTGGTTCGAAGTTGTTTGCTAATTCAACATGAATAAATCAACATCTAACAGTTGTGTGGGTGCAGTGATGAACAATACAGCTGCTGCGTTATGTTGAATAACAGCACTGTGCAGTCACGTCACTATTGTTCACTTTAAATAGGCTGTGAAGCAGAGTGCCGCATTCACAAAAACCCTCAAAATGTTACACCCGAAATGCAACAGCATGTCCAATTGTTTTGAATCTGCGAAGTGTCCCATTTTTGGCATTTCCACACTCCTCCTATAGATTTATCCACAGTGACTTGGTCAGTGTCATGTAAAAGCTTTATTATTAAAAGTTGTCAGGTACGGTGAGACTGTGACAGTGCTGCAAATTTCAGTGCTTCACCACAAAACAGAAAGTCACTCAGCTGATGTGAAATTCTCACAAAATGCTCTAACCGTCGTACACAACAACACATGTTTCAAATATTGTTTTCCTTACTGAAACTATATGCTGACTAGAGGCTCGTAATAACAATGAATATATGTAGTATTACAACAAGCAAACCAGTTGTGAAGATATGTGCAAGAAAGGTCTCCAGAGAAATAATGTTGATTTTGGAATTCAGGCATATTTTCATGATTTTCAGGAGGTAGAAACTCAGTTTAATTAAAATACAGTGTATTGCCTAGCTCAACTGGATAGGTCCTTTCTAGTGCTGCATAAAGGACACACCGAGTGTAATTAAGTCCTCCGAGGAGCTCCTACAACAAGGCCAGGGCTGAAAACATTTCAGTGGCTACTATTAATCCTGTAGCCTTTCGTGATACGAGCAGGGGCTCGTTCATTATGGTTTTCTGTGTAATTTGACCACGTGTACAAGCAGAATTTCTCTTTAGGTATCAAAATGTATGAGACACATTTTTTGACACTCAAGGCAATTCAGCCAATGCCATGAATGTGTCGAAGTTTGTTACACAGTTCCACTTTTAATTCTGCAGGATTTTTTCAGCCAGTATTTGAAGGCTGCCAAAAAAAGTGAGCAATGAACTCATTGGCTCAGCAGAGGATAAGCAAAGGCCCCAGCAGGGAAAAAAGATTGCAGTTTGGGCAAAAAAAATATCCAAGCCTATTCAGGTATTATGTTGAGAAATGAAAAGCTATCTGACTAACTCAGAAGTTGTCTGCTCTCCAGAATAGAAAATGACCAAAGCCTGCCTGTTATCTACCTTGAGCTCAATTTGGTCTGAACTTGGCTGAGAGGAATCGTTCGCGAAAGAACACGCACTTGGCACAGTGGGGATTGAACATATGGGGGGAATAGCATGGTAGACAGGCAGCGGAATAAAGTTAGACTGTTCTTTGGGGTACACAGTGCAGTGCGAAAAAAGAGGCAGGTTTGAGGTGAGGAGCGGTCCGAGTGGCATTTAAGAAACATGGCGCATGTCGAGTTGCAGCTGAACACACAGCTGCGCAAACATGTACACACACATATGGGAAGGCAGCGCGGTGGAACAGGTGCTGAGTGAGCCCTGCAGCAAGAATACATAATCCTCAAACAGCCCTCCCATCGAGAACCCTACTCCTTTTAAAATCCCCCTTTCACTGTTCATCATTAATTCATCTGTAACTCGCATGAAATTAGCCCCGTCGATCCCTGATTCGAAGGCATGCAATCCGATTTAACGGGGCAGGGACAGGGGATGTAAAGAGCTCAATGGGGATATGAACTCTCACCGTGGAAGATTAAAAAAGAGCAAAGTAAGGGGAAAAGACGACCAAGAAGAAGAGAGGGGGAACGACTTTGGACTAATATCAAGAGATGAAAGGGAGTGTTCTTAAAGTGGAGATAACTGTAAAGGAGAAAGTGAGCGGAGATGGCAGCAGGTAGAAACATAAAACACAGGGGTCAAATTCTTCATCACTTGGAAAACATCTATTGAAATCTGGGATAAAGACTTTTCATGCTGATATATTGAGGAAGACACTAATGACTATGAGTGTGGTAGCTCAAAAAATAAAGAGAAGCAAAAACACCATTAATAGAAACCAGGCATATAGCCAGCAATTAGGTCAGCACATGTAAAGGAGAAAAAAAGATGAGTGCCAAAAAATATGAAGTTAGAGGAAAGTGGAATGTGCAAAAAGAGGAAATGATATTCTTTGAAGTCATAATTCTTGAGATTCTGCTTTAAAGCTTCAGATTATCACTTTAAAGTTCAGGAAGTTTTAATGAATGCATAGTTTGCCAGAGTTCAAAGGTTCAGTGTGTGAGACTTAAAGGGACCTCACACCAGAAATAGAATGGGGTGGGAGTGGGGGGTTATCTTAGGATGACGTGCTTATAT